>NIPQ01093225.1:0-28197 GCA_002806875.1 Lepidotrigona ventralis hoosana
AGTGTTTTCAATACATTTTCGAAGTGTTTTCAACTGGGAGGCCGCCCAGCGTGCGACCGGAGTATATTGTTTTATCGTTTCCGAGCGTTTTCAATGGGGGTCGACGTGCCGGATGTACAAATCGAAAACATCGAATTACATTCAGCCCCGTTTGGTCCCCCGACGCGGCGGCGAGTTTCGTCTGATGTGTCTCACGCACTCTCACTGAATCATTTTCTCGACACTCGCGTTGGCTCGCGCTTCCGTCACACGTTGTATTCATTTTATTTTTACAGCGAGACGTTCGCCGCCCCGTCCAAATTGATACGATGTTTTTAATCGAACGTCTATGGGTTTCGTATGAAACGCGAATATACTTTTTTTCCCCGTTCACAAACACGTTGGATTTTATATACGATCTGTTTAAATTGGACGTGCCTCGTTAGCCCGTAAGAACGAGTTTCTCAGAGTTTAATGTCAAATACTTTTTAACTCTTTTAGTGCCAGACCCATCTACATGCGAAGAATGCCACGGGCCGATTTGATATGTGCGCTTCTGAATAGCTTTATAAAGAAGAAAATGCTGATTTCCTGGAGGAAAAATTTATACCATTTATTCTCTTCTCTCTTCTCTCAAATTCTCAGATAAATCAAACATCAAACATTCTGCCATTTCCTTTTGTAATTGCTCTGACGTTGATGGATTTATTATTACTGCAATAACAGAATATTAGTTGGCTAAAGCCAAATATTGCAATCGAAAGAAATTAGTAGAACGCCTCGATTTTTACTAATTGTAAGTGATAGCAGAGAGAGACTAAAGAAAAAACAAATGAACATATTTGACACTTGGATGAATGATAATCTGAGGTCAATATATCGGCCCACTGGCACTAAAAATTAAGTCTGTGTTTGAAAGCGTGTAATCGTTAATTTTGCTACCTTCGTATGCTCGGAAGCTCGTTTAAATATGGACATTTGGACGTGGATCGTTTGGAAAATGATACTTATACGAGAGAGAGAGACTGTGTTTGATATACGTCATCATTATACGAATCAACATAAGGATTTTTGTGTGCAAATGCTCAAAGGAACGCAAAGTCGTTACTGTTCTTAATTGTTTTTAAACTGAGAGTAGAACGTCTTGCTTACTTCCGTACGCATTAGGCAGTGGTTTAATAATGTTTTCATAAGGATTTTTGTGTGCAAATGCTCAAAGGAACGCAAAGTCGTTACTGTTCTTAATTGTTTTTAAACTGAGAGTAGAACGTCTTGCTTACTTCCGTACGCATTAGGCAGTGGTTTAATAATGTTTACTTTTCATTAGCCAAGCCGTACGGCTATTTGTTTTTGCATGACTGACGGGGAACGTATTTTTCCAATTATTTAGCCGTCAAATTGTGATATGCAAATACACTTGTCGCATACACTTTGCGACAGTAGGTCAGCCCTTATTTTTACGTTGGTCATTTCGCGCTGTCAAGGAAGGTTGTCTGTTTCATTAGAGCTGTACTACTACGTAAGGTGCGAATTGGGTGCTCGAATTGGTTCAGATGCAATCGATTAGAAAATGAATTAATGATCTTTTAACGGCAGAATAACGATCAGAGAATTAAACATTTTCCACGCGCCACTTTAAATTTATTATGACTGTTATATAAAAAGAGGAGAGAAAGTGAAAGTAATATCGATTAGAAAATGAATTAATGATCTTTTAACGGCAGAATAACGATCAGAGAATTAAACATTTTCCACGCGCCACTTTAAATTTATTATGACTGTTATATAAAAAGAGGAGAGAAAGTGAAAGTAAATAGATTAAGAGCTTTTAGCCAATCAACATCGCTCCAATTGCGCATCACGTCAAACAAAACTTTTACTTTCACTGTACTCGCCACTATGACGACATTTTATTCCTCATTTCCCCCCTCGACTTCTAAGTCAATTTTAACCTACGCGAATACATATTTCACATTCGACTTTGCAAGTTTGCGAGCATCGAACCAAGGCGTAACATCTGTTTCTTCTCCTGCAGGAACGTCAACTCCCCCGCATACTTAGTTTCCGTGCACGACAAAGCCCGCTAATTACTCGGCGAGGAAGCACGCGCCGCGTCTACTTGACACGATTTACACTTTCAGATAGCAAAAAGATCGTCCGTGGGAGAGACACTAGTTTTTTTCTTCCCACGATGATAGTTAGAGCTGTCATAGCTTCCTGCTTCTTTTTCCTTCGGTCCTTCCCGTTCTGGTGTTGGTCTGCCCGTGGCAGATCTGAGGATCTGCGGCTTGTTTAATTATCTCGGTAGTTATGCAAAGCAAACACGTGCACTAGGGAGGAAATTGAAGACCGGCTAATTATCGCGTAAAGACGTAAGAAAGGAAGCAGGAAGTGCAGGCAGAAGATGAAGAAAGCGGAGAGAAGAAGCGGGAAGAAGAACCAGGCTAAAAGGAACATGAACGGGCCCGGGAGAGGGTGGGAGGAGCGGAAAGAAGGGCAGTCGTTTAATTGCAGCGGTTCACCACTCGACAAAAGTGGCTTTCGTGCCTTCCGGACTACGACAGTTATGCCTGACCTCCAGCTATGAAAAGAAATTCGTTTTTGAAATTCCATCGAGGTCGGCTGACTATTCTTTTTTCTTTTCCTTCCCCTCCCTCACGATTCTTCCTGTACATCCGGGATTGAACATTTGCAATTAGCTTGGCAAAATGGAAGCTCTCAGAACAGTGGATAGAAATATCCGCGTTTATGCTCGGTCGTTTACGATACTAATTTCTAACGATACTTAACGGTTACGCGTGAACCAGAAAATATGAAATATTTTCTGCTCTCGTAAAATCACGTACATCCGTTATTGCTGTACTTTATCTAGTGAGCGTTCCACGAAACTTTGCAAAGAAACGAACGTCTCAATGCCAGCCATCGTGAAATCTCCGCCAGACTATTTCCGCAGCCCGAGGTATTTTTCGCAAGAGTTCGATAATACGCACGTTTGCTTATCCCGCACGGTGAAAAGTGCCGCGGAGGGAACCGGTGCAATTTGTTTATTATCGCAAACCGCATCTCTTTCCAATATCTACCCCTTTCACCGGCTCTATCCGAATAGAGGAGAGGCCGAATCCATAGAAGTGGCTACGTCGTTGCAGCCGTGGCGAAAGAAAGAACGAGAAGGCAGGAGCGGGAAGAGAGAAAGCAGGAGAAGGAAGGGGAGAGGAGTTTCAAAGAATTTCCAATTCTCAGCTTTTCAGCGCCGCCGCCACCGCCTTCGACGCTTCGTTTGTGCGCGAGAGCTAGAAGGATAAAGATAGAAGCGTGGTGAAACAGGAAAGGACGAAGGGAATAAGAGAGAGAAAGAGAGAGAGAGAGAGAGAGAGACAGAGGGGCACGAACAGGGATGAGGTTGATGGTGGTCGAAGGGAGTGCTACCGTAATGAATGGTATTCAGTTTATTCTGGGTTAAGTTACGTTGCATCGCGCCCGGTACCGGCATCCAGGCACTGAACTAGAAGTAAAATGGGAACTGTAGCAAAATTGAAAGGTGGAATTTACCCTTTATCCCCGGGCTCCGATCTTCGCAGCCGTTTCCCCCTCCTCTCCGCAGCCTACGACGCTTCTTTAACTCTTCCACCCCTAGTACCTTCTCTCACTCTTTTCTCTTTCTTCATTCCTTTCCCACTTTCCACCGCGTCTTCTTTCCCTTTCCCTTGTCGTTCTTCTGTACTTACGCGCTCTTTTTGAGAACACGTTTCTCCCTTTCCCATCCCCCCCCTCTCTCTCTCTCTTTCTCACTCACTCACTCTCTTTCCGTCTCTGTTATCTTAACGAGTAAATGGAAAACGAGGAGCAAAAACTCGACGTGTTTTCCATTCAGCACCTTTGAGCTCGGTTTCCATGGGATAACCGAACTTTCCGTGAATGTGCTTCCCATTAACGGAATCATCCCCCTTTGTACCGTCGTCTATCATCGCGATACGCGTCAGACTTGCCGGTGCGGGGCAAATTTAACTTCTACTTGCGAGACAACATACATAGGAAATGAAACGCGTACAGAGGTGCCTCGGGTTCTCGGATTGGCTCGACTATATAATGGAAAATTAGGGGAAATTCTCTGCGGTCAATGGTCGTTTCTCCTTTTAATCCTAATAATTCGATATTATTGGATAATTGATTCAGCTTTCAATTTCACAGAATTAATATTCGTTTCATATGTGGCTATTATGAATTATCAGCCGAATTTGCCTTTCATTTAATCCGCAGTTAAAAAAAAAAGAGAAAAATATATAGTGTAGCGCGTCTTCTCCATTTCCATCAGTCGTATTTTGTCGTTTAATTCAAATTAAAATATGCAAAGCTGTATTTTAACATCATTCTTGTCAGGTGTAATTCTAAAAATCTAATTTAATTAATCTCTTTTTGTAAACGTTACGAACACTTTAAACGTTTGCAGCTTCGATCAAAAATTCCGTAAGACAACGAGAAAGCTCGTACAATCTTCGTTGTTGTAAATTGATTTATTGGCGTTTATAGAGCGGCTATCGTTCCATCATGTGGCAAAAATTTTAAGCTCGATAATGCGTGACATTGCGTTTTGGTGTCGTTCGATGCGTTTCCTGTATCGTTGGTTACACGGTGAAATTGCGATTACAGGAAGGATAGAGTTCCGCACGAAAACATACGTGAGGAACTGGTATAGTGAATCGTGCTTTCAAGCTTTCGTCCTGCATCGTACATTCAGCGCCGGTAAAGCCTTCACTGTGGTTCGTGTGTGACCTAACGAAAGCCCAAGTACACAATTTGATAATGGGTTAGCTGTGTAACGTGCACACACTTGCCAGTCGTGTTACACGCGGTGCCCAGAACACACTGAATCAGTAATAACAACGTGTTTGCATAATCAATCATGCCCTTTCTCCCGTTTCTTCCTCCCTTCGTCGTGTTTTCAAATGTGCATGATCGAAGATGGATCGCATTATACTTCCGGGATTTACTTTCGCGGAGTTTATTTACTTTATCTCCGATTTTGTTCGATCGTAGATCGCATTTTGCGCGTGCTTTTAATCTCAGAATATTTCTTTCTTTTTCTTTCATCTTCTTCTTCTTTTTTTTTTTTTTAACCATCTAACCGAAGATCGCAGTCGAATTTTGCATCGTTAGGAGCATTTCTAAAATTTTTAAAATCATCTCGCATGATTTTGAACATGTGTGTTTCTTCTCTAACTCTGTGAAAGTATCGCTTGTCGTAACTTATGTCTAACATTATTAACTAGAAATATCGCTCGTCATAATTTCAAAGTTTGAAAGATATTAAAATATCGGAGATATTAAAACGCTGTTTGTCTTGAAAGTTATAACTTTGGCTCCTGCAACTTTCTAAGACTTTATTTCCGAACAATTTTTCCTACATTTAACTGTTTCATATCTTTCACGGTGTGATATTGAAACCAAAAAAGAAAAAAAAAATCAATAAGAATGTACTTATTATGTACGTAATAAATGAAAATGCAATGCTAATGAAAAAGATTCGTACGACGATGAGGCAATAAATTTCAACAAATTTTAATTGATGGTTATTTTCACATGGAATTTATCGGCAAGATGGGACAATGAAATTTTCACGTGTAATATTTCCGTGCATCTCCATAAATATTAATTACTCGATAGCGTGGTATTCTCTTTTTTTTTTTTTTTTTTTTTTTTAACGCGAAGATCGCAGTCGAATTTTGCATCGTTAGGAGCATTTCTAAAATTTTTAAAATCATCTCGCATGATTTTGAACATGTGTGTTTCTTCTCTAACTCTGTGAAAGTATCGCTTGTCGTAACTTATGTCTAACATTATTAACTAGAAATATCGCTCGTCATAATTTCAAAGTTTGAAAGATATTAAAATATCGGAGATATTAAAACGCTGTTTGTCTTGAAAGTTATAACTTTGGCTCCTGCAACTTTCTAAGACTTTATTTCCGAACAATTTTTCCTACATTTAACTGTTTCATATCTTTCACGGTGTGATATTGAAACCAAAAAAGAAAAAAAAAATCAATAAGAATGTACTTATTATGTACGTAATAAATGAAAATGCAATGCTAATGAAAAAGATTCGTACGACGATGAGGCAATAAATTTCAACAAATTTTAATTGATGGTTATTTTCACATGGAATTTATCGGCAAGATGGGACAATGAAATTTTCACGTGTAATATTTCCGTGCATCTCNTATTTTTTTTTTTTTTATTAAATTTTTTTTTTTTTTTTTTTGTGTTTTTTTTTTTTTTTTTTTTTTTTTTTTTTTTTAACCATGATACTATATGTACGTACACAGCGAGCAAACTGTGGTCGAGCCGTTCGTCACGGATAATAGTATGCAAACGAATATCCCGCAAACAGTATGCAAATAAATACCCTAGACTAAATATGGAGACGCCTGTCTTTCTTCGTTCTTCTTCTTCGTTCTTTCTTTTTTTCCGCGTCGCGTCAGAATAAGTTAATACGTCTGCGTAAACGCGATGGAAACGCCTCTCGAGGTTCAGGCAGTAGTAGTACCAGGAATTTCCTCGCATTTTACAGTACAGTGCACAGTTGTACGGAAGGTTAGTTTCGGCTTATAAAAATCTCAACTGCAGCGGACGCAACCGAGTTCACCATTTTTTCCTCTCCTTGGGGCCGCGTACAAGTAGACGGAAGTACAGCTGCCTTGCAGTGTTAAGGTAATGCCTCCATTTCCGTGGACACTTTACATACACGCATAGACGCGCATACGTATCTAAAATTATCTTCGACAACGATAATTGTTGCCCGTGACAATAATTTCCTATTCTTTTGGAAATATTTCTACATGGAGTTGTAATCTTTGTCTGATGTTTCTTTCTCTTTTCAATATTAGGTCAAACTTGCGCGCGTGAAACTTGAAGATTTGCAATGAACTTTCTCTTCGTTAATGTGGTTAATAGGGTGAAATCTGAATGAGTAGCACTGATATTACTTGCTTGCAATTTCAAATATTGTAGAATACATGTAAAACAATTTAGGATGAGAAAAAGTCGGAAATTTAAATTTTAAATTGTTTGAAATACTAAGGAACAGCAGATGGTGTTATTTGACGAGAAAGAATTCTTGTTGCAGAAAGACGGATTTTTAATTTTATTTAGGTGGACTATACTATTTTTGCACGGTATGGTACTCAGTCGTATTACTTTTTGAATTTCTTTCTCTTCCAGTTTTAAGTATAAATTTATCTGCCGTTTTGTCCAGTTATCTTCTTTATTTATCTCGAGTACAAAAGAACTCTGAAAATTTTTACTTTCAATTTGATTTTTTCGAATTGAATTGACAAAACAGTCGGAAAAGTTGTTTGTTTTTACAAGTTTACTTTCGCATAAAATTCGTTGTTTAGTTTTTCAACGTGAAACCAAAGAGAGGACCTATTGACTAACTAAACAATCCAGTTAATTAAAGCTGTGTTTATTTAGGACGGGAGGATGTTGTTCAAACGGAAATTCTTTCCTACAATTACAAGAGATTGTTGTTTCTAAACTTTTCATATCGTCAACCTCCATACATATAATTAAAATTATTATTTCGTCGTAGAAAAACTCCATTTATAAATATCAAAACGTGTAACAATATATATACTTTTAATAATAAAATCCAAAACTGTAGATTACATGCAAGACGAACAGAATACCGAATTGTTTAATTATATTAAACTACGCTCTCGTCGCTATATTTTGGACATCGAACGATCTATAATTCTCGAATAGATCGTAGGAATAAATATATACAACGCGTTTAATGCCTTAAGCGTTCTGTTTTATTTTGAGAATGTGCACTGGTGTGCTTAATTATTTCTAGGCAATGATTAGTATACTCGACGAAAACACAGCGAATGTACTTGCTGTAAGATTGAATTAAATTATGACAAAATGACAAAATGTTTCTTTGGAAAATTTCTAATTTCATTAGTATTCTACGGTAGTTACAGAACTTAACATTTTATTTTTTGAAAATTATTCTAGGAAAGAAGCCATGAAAAATTCAAAACGTAAAGGAAAGAACTTGAATTTTCATCGTAAAATTCGTAGAAATAAGTGAAAAATCAAATATCTGCAAAATTAAAATGATTGGAGATTTAATTTGTTTTTGCATTGTATCGATTGCGTCCAGATTTCTCCGAACAGTACTCGTTATTTTCTTTGTTTGTTTCGTTGCCTTGAAATGTTCCAAAATGTGCTAAAATTACAAATTTTACAATAAATAGCAGAAGCGAATGTTTGTATTGAGTATACTCGACATTAAAAGTTCCATCTTTCCATGACGAGTATACTCGACATAAACGTTTAAGGTTATGTCGACAGGTAGAATCGTATGGTGCGCGTACGATCGGTAGTACAGCACATACTTCGCGCCATAACGAATGAAGATGGGATCGTTGAACACAGCGATTATCTTGCCAAAGGTGCGAACTATTTTGTTCGTTAAATACTCGACCTGTCCCGGCGTCATGGCTTATATATGAGCGGGGTTTTAACGGGCCGTGGGAAGTCGTACGATCCATTATCGTTCTGACTGCTGTTTCTAAGCGAAATTTCACTGGATTCCGCCGGGAGTTCTGCATTTTGGTGGCTGCTCCCACAATACCTACAATCTGTTTCTTCCGTTTAGCACCGTAATTGCGCTATTATTACGAGTACCGCGGCCCATCTCTACGACTTCTATTTCTCAGGCATTTAACGCGGTTGCGAAAATCTTTCCGCCGCGAAATTATCCGAGATGCGTGTACGCACGCGTGATTCCTCCATCGGCAGTGGAGGTAATTACTAGCGAATCGATTTAACGTCGGTGCATCGTTGCAGATGCGTTTGACGATGTTGCAAATGTTACGCGATCGAGATCGTAGAGTTTCATTTTCATAATTGAAAGCGTAGAATTTCATTTGTTAATTAATAGAAGAATGCTACCAATTAAGAATAATTAATAGAATGGGGTCTCAGTTTGGGAGGTGAGAATTTGTAAAACAAAATGGAGATGATGATAATAATAATAATAATTTATCAGTGGAAAAATTCGTAGCGATAGAATATTAGCAGATATTATTTGTTGTTTTTGACTCGTTTGTTCGATGTTACTTTACAGTTTTATACATATTTATAACATATTTGTAACATAATGGCGCGAGACAATTTTATGTAAGAACACAAATTTTGTTGAAAATCTACTTTCGCGTTTAACGGTGTATTTTCGTCTCTTTCTTTAAATAGATCGAACGAGGCGGTGTTTATAAAATTCGCGCAAAGTAATTAGTCGACCGGTTTTTTTTTTCTTTCACACACGGTGGTAGAAATAGAATCCTCCGAGACAGGGAATATTTAACGAAGTCTTATCATGGAAGAGGACGGTACTATTTGTGTAGTAAAACTTCATTAAACCTTACAGTCCCTGTGGGTTCGTTCTATTTTATTGTTCCTTCCCTCTGAAACGCCATTTTATAAAAGTCATTCCACGTCTCATTATACATTTCTTTATTTTTATCTCTACGAAAGGCTTAAATTAAGAATTAACCAACGTATTTCATACGCGTTTCCCCCTTTCTGCATTTATTTAAATTGCTATTAATTTAGAAAAAAAAGCGTTTTGTACAATTGACAAGAGGTTCAATAAAAATATACAACTAGGGGGAAAGAAGTTTAATTACTGGGATTTCGTTCTCCAGTTAAATTTTATTCTCCAGTGGTCCGTGTTAAAATTCGACGTTTTACTTTTGCATTTCTGCCGGTGGTAACAAGAACCCGACGACGCGGTAATTAGAGCGATAAAACAGGCAAGCCGACTCTGTTTTGGACAGACCTGATACGCTGTTGCCAAAGACTTTGTTTCTTGTCGTAAAGCTTGCTTACGTGTTTTGCAGTGAAATAGCCGTGGCATGATTTTTGCCGAGACTCTGTCGAACAAACTTTGAAAGTTATAATCGCAGCCATATTTCGCTCGGCCTTTTAGTTTTCGCGTGATGTAAACGATATACACTTTCTTCCTTTCTTTCTTATGCTCTGCTATTCCCAAGTATCCGTACCAAGTATCTGTTCTCTCATTACACATCAATGCGCTTTCAACGTTTCAAAGGGAAGTTTAGCCAACATTTGATAGAGGATATTTAATCAAGAGAAAAGTAATACTCCACAGTAACCAAAAAAAGGTATTATAGCATTTACATACACGTAAATGAATTTCTTAAATATTACCTGCAACTTATTTTACTGAATTAGTTATTTACTGAATTTATTTTACTGGGAGTCACCGGTGCTGAAATGCATTTCTTTCATTTTCACTTAATTTTTACGATATTTTATTTTCACTATATAGTGAAATTGAGGGTTGCATTTCTTTACGTACAAGCCTGTGGACAGAACTATGCGATGAAATGAAAAAAAATGGCAAGAAAACCAGGATCGAGCGACGATTTTGTAGGAGATGTTATGAAAAATATTCAAAATAATTAGGTAGTGCAAAAGCAAAAAATTATATCAAATAAATCCTCAGATTGTGAAGACTATATTGATTTACCTTTTCTTTGTTTGCAGTGTTTTAATACGATACATTACAATATGCGAGAATAATATTTACATTATAGTAACGAAGCTAATATTGAAAAATTTAACATTTACTCGAATTATATGTTTTTATTAATCTTTGATTCGCCGGTAACCGGTGGTCAACGTGTCAATTAGATCCAAATATATTGAATTTCGTATTTTTCTTTTTTCTCTTTATGAAAAATGGAACGTAGAGACTTTCATGGGAAAATATAAGCATAATATTATATCATAAAATATAAGCATAATATTGCATCTCGATGGAAGATTCATTCTTTCGTCAGGCAATAGCCTACTGGGGAATTTCAGTTTCACTGATTGCTTCACTTTCGCACATTCCTTCGATCATCGTCGCTGTTCAAAGAAATCGACTCTAACAAACTCTGTTTCATATGCAGTTGGGATGCCGACCATGGAACCTCAGTCTGACCAGCGTGGTCGTCCTGGCTCTCTCAAACATGCTGTTGACTTTCCTGTTGCTGCAGTCGGAGACCTGCATCCCGGACGAAGTGCCCAGGGATTTGGAGTCAAACGCCGTGACCGAGTGGAACCTCGGTAGCCTGATCAAAGAGCAACAGCGCGAGCAACAGCAGCAACTGTCGGACTGCGTTACACAAGATTACCAACCGCAGCCAGCTGACGCGAACGTTTTAAGATTGAACATAAAGCTGGGCCGGTGGGACGCTCGTCGAATGTTCCGTACGTTCGACCACGTCCTCGTCGGGTCCAGTTTCGTCGAGTTGTCGCAGGCGTATCGCGTTTGCCTGGCCACGCAGAGCTCGATCGAGAAGTTGCACTCGGTGGTGCAGGCGGCCCATCACTGGACCGGGCCGATGTCGGTCGCTCTGTACGCGGCCGGTGACGAGGAGTTCGAGGTTCTTCAGAAGTACCTGATCTACCTTAGGAAGTGTTACGAACCCGTACGGGAGAGAGTGAGTTTCTCCTTGGCGGTGCCAAAGGTCAGGCCGCCAAAAAGGCAGCCGCGTGAGTTCGAGCTGCCGGAGGTGGTGGATTGTGCCAAACCGGAGGGGACGTTGAACGAGCTGATGAACGGGATCTCGAACGAGCAGACTAACTGGCGGATACGGAACGTCTACCCTCAGAATCACATGAGGAACTTGGCGAGAAAGAACTGCCAGTCGGAGTACGTGTTCCTTACGGACGTAGACATCGTGCCGAGCTTCAATTTGACCGGCGCTCTCGACGAGTTTCTGAGGACCGATACCTGTGATAAGTGCGCCTACGTGATACCGACGTACGAGCTGGACTCGCGCGTCCGATTCCCCCAGAACAAGACGGAATTGGTCAGGCTGGCGAGGAAGGGACTGGCCAGGCCTTTCCATCAGAAGGTCTTCATTCACAATCAATTCGCCACCAATTTCACCAGGTGAACATCTCTCTCTCTCTCTCTCTCTTTCTCGAGTCTTTCAGTCGAGTTTTGGGATTTTATCTTTTAGTTCTTTCTAGCGATTCTTGTTTTTTTATAAAGCCTGTTAAATTCGAGGGAAATATCAAAATTCTCATTGTTTCTTTGTGTCGAGATTTTTTTCGAACGTCACAAGTTTCCGTGTTTGTCGAAATAAAAGCGAGATTGGAATAGAGAAAATCCAGAGATTTCAGAAGGTTCAATTCTGCAAGCAATTTTATTAGTTTCTATTTCTTTTTTTTTCTCTCTTATTTTCCTCATAAAAATCGGATAGATCTTTGTACGTGTGTTTATAATGTATATATATTCTTTTTCGTTCAGATGGATACTAGATACTTCACCGAATCATAAAAACTTCGGGAACGTAAAAACCGGCAAGGTGTACATCAGCCACGATGTGACGAACTTCGAATTCCTTTACGAACCATTCTACGTGGCGAAGGATATTGTCCCGGCGCACGACGAGAGGTTTATGGGCTACGGATATACCAGGAACACTCAGGTACGTATCCTCCACCTTGCTGTCACCTTATTCCACTCCTTCCGGACCGATATGACGAATTATTAACACTTGCAACGTACTTCAATCACGCAATTTCAATTCGGTCGGATATTAACTGAATATTAGAATCTCATGACTTTTTCGCTCGATGCAGCTAGTCTCAGCGAATTTCAGGAAAATTCAGAATTTCCTTTTCGACTCGAGAGCAGGTAACTCGGTGCCGTAAGGAAGAACTAAAAAGATAAGTACAATTGTCTAATTAATTAATTAACTAGTTTATTAAGTTGTAATGTTACGTAGTATCGAGTGTGAAAGTTTGCTCTATAACGTGTATAACATTTCTACCACTTTTTACGATATCAAAAACGCTCGAAAAAAATGTACAAATTGGAGCATCAGCCGGGCGATATAAAATCACGATGAGATAAAAGAAAACGTTGATAGTATGGTATACACGAGGATTATAGAGGGAACGAAGATTAGCGAGAAGCGAAGGAATAGCGGAAGGAAAACCGAGTGAGTACACGAGATGCACGCGTGGTAGTTCGAGAGTACGAAACTCGAACGAGCAAATCCCACGCGCCAACGACATTAATTGAATTACATATTATCGTTGCACGCGTTATCGCGCAATGGAGGCTCATTTTGCAGAACAGGCATTATTCAATTTAAACTTGATACGTCTACCATCGTCTAAACGAACGACTGTATAATCGAGAATACATTAATTACGTTCTAACGTTCGGATGTATAATTCGCGTTTCAAGTTGCACTTTCATCGCTCGTTAATATCAAGTTATTCGTTAATGTTAGATTCAGGAAATTCTAGAGTATATATATATTTTTTTTGTATATATTAATTAATTAAATTATACAAAATTATACACTTTTGTTAAAGTTTAATATTCATCGATCAGCGATAAGTTCTTCTTATTGGAAAAATTAATAGATTTGAATGTTTAATGTTTTTTAACACTCGTATCGTTGTTTGTTTATTTTTCGAATGAGATTTTGCAACGTTGGATTGAGTTATATATTAAAACGCAATGTTTGTTCGCATTTTTCCAGGGAACGTTTGTTATATTGTATCGAAATTTACTTTATAAAACACCGTGCCATCAAGTTGCTGTCGTAAATATTTATTTATTTGTATCGAACTATAAACATAAAAATCCGTAACACGTCTAGCTGTTCGTGCATTTCGGTCGATTTGTCATTAAAAAAAAAAAAAAAAAACNCATACGTGACGATGCATTCACGGGACCAGGAAAGTTTGGTAAACAGCGATGCATAATTTTTCAGCAGGATAGTAGAGTGGCAAGAGGCCGGGGGGGGGAGGAGGGGAAGGGGCGAACTAAAACCGAAGAGCAAGTGAAACCGGCGAGGTAAATCTGGTAATTGAGTTTTATGCGATCGCACGTCGCGTCGGTATAAATCCTGGCGAATAAGGCGGCACCCGGTAACGTGTCTACACTTATCTTACATTTCCCACTGACATTAGCGAGCCTGCGGGGGGGCGGAAGGTGTGCCGATGGATAAAACCACCACCACCACCACGGCGGATTGCAAAACCCTTCCATTTCGTCCGGTTCGACGCGAGATGGATGGGCTCTGATCTCTGCGTGAGATTTTAATGCGGGGATTTCTGTCGGTAAACTCTCTTAAGGAGATATAAACCGTTGATGGAACCGAGTTAATTGAAAAACTGGATATATCGAACCGTTATGGACCCCGCGCGAATGTATAATTAATTTGGGCGAACGTGATGGAAAATCTTGATGAGCTGATGTGACATTTAAGAAGATGTGTGTACCCATGCGTTATTAAAGTGGTAGAATGGTAGATNTTTAAGAAGATGTGTGTACCCATGCGTTATTAAAGTGGTAGAATGGTAGAAGTTTTTGGAGTTATTGGGGAATTTAAAGAGGGCTGATTTAATGTAACTGTAAAAGATATGAATTATTCTTGTTTCATAACAATAAAATGGTTTGGGTCTCGGTAACCTCAGCTACGTAGTGTACGCAGGAATTAAATTAAAAAATGTCCAAGTAGAAAGTTGTGGAGAAATATGGCAGAATATAACAGAGAAATCATAAATTCCATTTTCTTCGAAATAAATTCGCTCAAGCATCTTCATCGTATGCCGCAATTTTTGGAAAATCAGAGGCATCGGCTGTAACTTCTAATATTCAGGAAGCAAAAACGCAGAAATCAAGTTCTTAATACTCGGGAGCGGAAACGCAGCGGTAAGGAATTTTCTTCGTTTCGTCATCCACGTTTTTTCTCCTCGTTCTTTCTCTCCTAATTTTACGGTCTTCCGCTTTATAATATTGCGCGTAACTCACGCGCTCGGTTGGGTCGTTGTGTAAATATCTATAAATAATCAAAATAATGTGGTATGTGGTATGAGAAGACAAACCAACGTTTTTTCCTCTTCGTGCAAAAGAAGTAAAACTGGATGAAGCTCTCAATGGCCATAGTAATCGTGTGAAAGAATAATTGTCGGTTATATGCGTTCCACGGAAATTGCGTAAATTTACATTAATACGGTGGTCGAATATCGTTCGAATTAGACTGCCACGTGGAGTACGCACTGGGCGGAGATGTGTTAAATTCCTCGAATAATTTCGTTTGCTTTTCAAAAGTTTTAGTGGGTTGTTCTAGCCGCAATTTCGAATATTCAAAGCTTTGTTGGTTGCGCTACGCGAGAGGGTGGAAATGAATTATTTGCTTCATATACACAAAGGAAATCGTATTTTTAGCATATATAGTGTATAATCGCAAGAGTACATTCTGCATTGGGAATGAAGTATTTATCTTTCAAGTACAGATTCAAGCGTGACAGTTAATGAAATAATATATTTTTAATATTCATTGAAATTACATTAGCAATAAAATCGAGTTGCTAGAAAGAAGTACCTGTCTTTCAAGTGTAGATTGAATTATGAAATGATAATACATTTTTAGTATTCTACAAGATAAAATTTGAAATTATTGTAAAAAGAAGAAAATTATTATACGAATCGAATGTTAGTTCTACAGTCTGCATCTCATATTCCATATTCCGTTTAGCCTTATAAAATTGTAGGAAGGTTATAATATAAAAACAGTAATTGAATTTCTGTTAGGTACTCTGTCTATATTTCTTATGGATTGGTATCTCGTAAATTTTCTTTTTTTTCTTTTCTCCTAAACATTCCGGTTAATAAAGATTAAAATCTTTCTCGCCGCGTTATGTCCGTGCGTGATTATTTGAAACTCTCGTGACGTGAAAATGCGATTCTTCGGCCAAAGCGTAATTAGGGCGATACGTCAACTCGCTATATTGTTTAATGTATCTCGGAACTCCAGACAAACAGGTGTCCGATGAGTAGCTTGTGTTGCAAGAGCCAGAAATGTTTTACAATGCGGCCGCAAGAACGTGTCCCGCGCGGAATGCTATAAAGGGAATTAATTCTCATCCACTGATTAATTAAGACGAATAATTGTGTTCAATGCGCATTACGCGAGCAATTCAGTTTTACTAATCAAGTGTTTGCGCCAAATGTGACGTTCGAGCGTAATTAATTTACCTTGACCATTGTCTGCCATCGAAAGTGTCATTTTTACGACTTTTTGTGTTCGTCAGATTTTTCAAATTCACTTTTTAAAAGTTCTTGTGGCAATTTCGTTAAGTTCACACCTCGTTTAAATCAAGAGGAAACAGATGTATAAATTCTTGTTTAAAACTGGACTGTTTCATTCTTTTCCATTGTTGAAATTATACCTTTATTTGTTGAGGAAATTTTCAAAATTCACAAATATTCCACAATTTTCTTCGAATTTATTCTGAACCTCCACGTTTTTTGAAAAAAAAAAAGAAAAAAAATTAAAGAATACGAAATATTTAAGAAATATTTATTTGGTCCAAGTATAAACGTGTATATAATATTCACAAATTTTCTTCGAATTTATACCGAACCTCTGCGTTTTTTGAAAAAAAAGAAGAAAAAAAAATTAAAGAATACGAATATTTAATTTTATCTCGTCACGTATTAAATTCGTTTCAGTTTGTTCAGTTCCTTCAATTTCCACATCTCTGATCGCATCTTGCTTATGTTTCGCGCGTAAATCATTGTCAATCATTCGATATAAAATTCAATCGCGTGTGCAGGCGCATCGATGAAATTACGTTCGGTTGATTAAACGATGGTGACGTTTCCCTGTTCTTAAGATCGAAGTCGGTGTGATTAATACAATACTCATCCCGGAAACTGTAGCACTATGTCATCCTGCCGCTCCGTATATATAATTATTCACCGGTCGTCTCCGAAACAGTGAACTGAAGATTACACGCCGTCTATCAATTACTTTGGACGTCGTCAGAGGCGTTATTGGCGCGTTTCCGCTTCGCAAATTCTGCGTTTCTCTACATTAATTACCACCGTTTCCACATTGTCTGCGGTCTAATGAATCTCATTACATTCTCCTTCCGCAGGTTTGTTCTTTTAAACTTTATCCCCTTCCATTGAAATTGGTCGAGATCCGTGGTAGAAAATATTTGTTATTAACTTGGCTGTTTACTTAGGAAAAAAACAGTTTGAAACTTGAAGATATAGGACATACCTTGGATATAATTATAATTATATATTATTTTGCAACAAGAAAAATACAAGTTATCTGAACAATGACAGTTTGAGTGATCAAGTAATTTCGTTTCCATGTTACAAATATTAATATTAAACAGAGGCAATAATTTCTTCCAATCACTATCGTTACCGAGCAATTATTTTACCAACGATTTACGATTGTGATCATTTTCGAAGGATATACACCGCGACAGACAAAGAAATAGAGATTACACACGCTTCGAGAAGTATATTCCAGTCGACCGATTCGTAGAAATTACATTCTGTCATTGGAAACCACTTTGCATACGTACATGGTGACAGTAGTGTAATTTCGTCGGCTCGCGACGTTCGTCACAGCTATAACTTTCGCACAATTACGAATCAAACGTCGAAACAGCCATACTGTCATTTCCGTCTTGGTAATCACAACGTGTCTACCAGCTTCACGTGCCGCTGTCATGTACGACTCGCTATTGTTACGTATGATTATTCACGAAGACGCATCCATATTGGAGAACAGAAATGCCGGATCCCGTCTGTTAGGTCTGTCTGACCTGTCTCAGTTGGCGGACCGGGGAGCGAGATTGCCAGCCGCGTGGCAATCCTCCTCCTCCTTACTGTTCACGTTGCTGTAACGGGTCGGAAACATCGTGTTTCCTATGGCAATGTCGCTGTTCGAGCCATACCTGATGCCACTTCTTTCCTTTTTATTTTCTTTTTTTTTTTTCACCCCTAAGTCTAAACTCGCGGAACGCAACACGATTTTACGTAGTTTCGCGCGCGTTGCGTATTGGAGAATTCCACCCCGTTTCCGTGATACTACACGCGCACAGCAGGCGTGAAAAACGCTTTCGCAGTTTCCGAGAAGGTTGCAAAACGCGGACAGCGTGAAAATAACAATACAACGTTTTGGTATGTTTGTTTTACGCTCTGCCTCGACAACAGCGAAGCTGTGCAACAATTTGAGCATTCTACTGATTTTGGGAATTTTGTATGTGCAACGGAGTATTTGTAAAAATTTTGATAAAAACATTTATTGTTCTTCTCTAAACTTGTGTGACATAACAAGGAAATCCAAATTTGTTAATTTTTTGTCACTGCATTTTTATGCTTCAAAGAACTAAATCAAATTCGTTATGTTTTTGCTACTAAACGAACGTGTTCTCCTTTGAATATATGTATTTCTTGTTACTTGTAGAAAATAATTGATCTTTTTACAGTTTGTTACAATGACGAGGAAGTCGTCAAAATTTGCTAATTTTTTTATTATCATCCTTTATGCTTCGTTTCAAATGGATTTCAATTAATTAAGCGATATATTTTTATCTTTATCGATGGTTTTGATAACCCAATTGCCACGTTGAGTAAACGAGAAATGTAAATTCGTATCTTGCGGCCTTTCCCCGCATGGATACGTCCTTCTATCGTATACATTTCAATATTTTTTACGCGGAATACGTTTTTTCCTTTATTTTATCTTGAAATATAACCATGCTAAAATTGAATTTCAAATGCGTGTAACAAAGACTGTTTTACGTGACTATTCTAAATCAGCCCTGCGGCTTTCACGTATCACTTACGAATTTCGATGTCGTATATTCACTGTTTTTTTTTTGAAATTCTGACGAGTCCAGTGTTGGTATGCTTGTAAAATATTGGAATATCTCATTCGAAAGAATACAGTTTGTAAAAGCGTTTCATTTCAGTATTTCGGCTCACAAAAGTATTTGAACATTCTTGCAAGCACCCGATGAATATTAATGTAAAATTCGTTGGCATTGTGACGAAATATCATTATCTTAATTAATTAGCAAGATATAAAAGCTGTGAGATATTTGTTGCAAAAATTCATCGAACAATCAATTATCCATTACGTTAGTAAGTTTCAATATTTAGAAGAATCTTTTCTGATATATTAGCTTATTTATTTAATGCAAGCTAATGATTTATATCATATACCAATTCTTTTTGCAGTATATGTCTTTTATACAATACATATTATCGTACAATGAATGTTATTTTATCAATATATATTTTTAGATTAGTTTCAAATTTCACCAATATAATCATAACAGTCGTATCTCATTACTAATAATCTTGTTGCTAACGAAATTACCATTATGTGACACACATATCATGTTCATAAAACTTGGTAACCGGAAGCCGTGGTAACTGCTCAAACACTTCGACGTCCGATATCCAGAAATCTGTCGACTTTGATACGTATACATATACCAATACTTGCAAAGTCCGAAATAAAATCCTCTGATAAAAATTCTAAATCTTCATAAAATTCTTCGAAATATACACATTATCGTACAGTAAGTGTCATCTTCTATATATATTTTTAGATTAGTTACGAATTTCATCATAATCATATCTTGTTACTAACGACCTCTTGATTGCTAAACAAATTAACGTGTGACACATATCACGTTCATAAAACTTACTTCGATGTGATATTGCATACCCAGAAACCTCGACTTTGATAATACGTATAGCACGTACGCGTCAGCTTGCAAAGTCCGAAATCTCTGATAAAAGTTTTGAATCTTGAGAAAATTCTTCGAAACTTCAATCCTCAAGGGCTTTCTCAGTGACAACGACGACAAAACGCAACACAGCCGGTGCTCAGGTTTTAAAGAACGATCATCCTTCTCTGCGCAGGTGTACGAGATGTACGTGGCCGGCTACCAATTCAAGGTTCTCTCTCCGGTGTTCACGGGCCACTGGGGTCTGCAGACGAGGAAGACAAGGCCAGCTTGGCGCGAACGGCAAAACAGTGCCAACAGGAAGCACTTCGAGACGTTTAAGAAGGAAGTTTTCGCCCGTTACATGCGCGACCCGTTGAAGATGATGAAGAACCCGCACTGACGAAAAGTTCGCCGAAGATTTCGCTGATCCCCATTGGCGAGATCTTGATCGCCGTCCTTTCTATTCGTCGCGCGAGGCTCTCATCGGATATATCTCAGAGTCGAGATCAGTTTTACACGTCCTCGTCTCAAGGACGATCCTGGGCTATAATCGTTCTGCCTGGCACGGTGTGCCACAAGGTTTCAGTTCTCGTAAACGGGCGAACTTCGTTTTGTCGAACGCGTCGCTCTCGTCGACGATTCAATCTCGAACGTATCGATCGGCTGCTCTATTTTTCACTGCAACCGAGACCAGATCGTTTTCTATATATTTTGTATTTCGTATCGTATCGTATCGCGAATTTACTTCGAACGACCAATGTTCACCGAGGTTTTACTGTTAAACGTTAGGAGACGAAAGTTTTCAAGCATGACTGTCTACTGTCTACGCGAATATCCGGCTCGCGTAGTTCAACTCCACCATGACCCCTCTTGCACGATTATTTAATTGATAATATTGGTAAATATCGACAATCCACGAGCCATAGATAATAGATCTTCTCTTTTTGCAAAATTTTGTCATTTTATCCGTATCAAACGGAATAATCGAATGATTTTGGTAAATCTGTTCCATTTATTGTACTTCTTGAATTTCCTTCCTTAGTTTCTGGTAATTTTATAAGTTATAGATTCCTATTTTTACTGTTCTTGAATTTTGCATCATTTTGAATAATCGAACGATCGGTAATTCGTCATTCGCCGAATCTATTCCAATCTATTTCAATTTGGAAATTTTGCGTC
Organism: Lepidotrigona ventralis hoosana; assembly: GCA_002806875.1. Taxonomy (NCBI): domain Eukaryota; kingdom Metazoa; phylum Arthropoda; class Insecta; order Hymenoptera; family Apidae; genus Lepidotrigona; species Lepidotrigona ventralis. The sequence continues at coordinate 20,757 of NIPQ01093225.1, forward strand.
AGATCGAGAAGTCGATCGAATTTCTTCTATCATCAAATTTTGCTTCGTAGAATTTTATAACACTAACGATATTCGATCGTGCGCGAGAGGGTCCAGCAATTGATCCATCCATTGTACGACGAGTTTGATGGCCTTTTTAACTTTTCATGGGGAAAAATATGGAGTCTCACTCGCTTAAGGTTCGTCGTCTTGGAAATGATGGTTTCACTTAATGTGCCGTTATTCGAAAGCGACTTTATCGATCGACTATATCTCGATCTTTTCTGCTATCCCGAGGAATTTTCCGCTTTGTTTGTACATTAGAGATTCGCCTTAACAGATTAAGGCGAGGCTAACATTCAGTCATTCTCGATCAAAAATGATCAATTATTCGATCAATTACCATCTTCTGTCCAACGTTCCCTGCTTGCAAAGAGCTTGATGCTCACGCATGAGTCCAGTCTATTAAACCTCGCGTTTATTTAATCTCCAAATGGTACACTGGCGTAATCTCGAGGAAAGTAAACCTACTTTCAGTCGTGAATTTATCAGTAACCGAACGATTCATGCTTAACTCTACAGCGTTCTTTGAGTCACTTTTTGGAAGGATTCTTATTTTAAGAAGGTACAAGAGAATAGTTATTGATAGACGCGATGAATATTTATGGAAATTAATATTTTTACGCGAGCTAGAAAATTGAACGAATATTATATTTTGCATATCTTACATCTTTTCGAATTCTCCACCATTTTCGTACCTTTGAATTTCTCACAAATGATAAAAATACAGTGCGGTTTAGCTATTAATACGTACGATTTCTCGTTTGAATGGCACGCTGAAAATCTACTCACAAACACTGAACACCTTTTCCTCGATCGAAATTAAAGCGAGATTGAGACGTGAAAATTCCAGGAAGAACAGTTAACATTGAACTCTAGTAATTATTTTAATACTTTAGTTCTTACTCAGGCAACAAGCTACACAAGATCACCGATCTATCCAACCAAAGTTAGATCTGCGTGGTACTTCACACCATTTGAGGGGAACTATAGCGCTGTGTCATGCATACGGTTAAGCTTTCGTTTTCATATGGCATTTTCCTCGTTCCCGCTCGATATCTTCACCGGCCATTCCGCTAATATCCGTCCCGGTAAANACAGTTAACATTGAACTCTAGTAATTATTTTAATACTTTAGTTCTTACTCAGGCAACAAGCTACCAAGATCACCGATCTATCCAACCAAAGTTAGATCTGCGTGGTATTTCACACCATTTGAGGGGAACTATAGCGCTGTGTCATGCATACGGTTAAGCTTTCGTTTTCATATGGCATTTTCCTCGTTCCCGCTCGATATCTTCACCGGCCATTCCGCTAATATCCGTCCCGGTAAATCGGTGACATATCACGTGGTACGTGTATCGTCTAAAACTCGAGAGAAATCGAGATTCGTGTTGTCTTTCACCGAAGGAGGAACTTCGATGCAGCCTGTACAGGTGTACAAGTCAAACATCAAGTTCGTGGCTCGATCGTGTCGTTAACTTCTTCTGATCATCGTACAAATGAAATAATTTCAGATCACGTGCAGATTGATCTTGCGTTATATTACGAACCAGACTGAAATATGTTTGACACAGTGAGTGCGCTAAATCGAGGCCTAAGATGTTTGTTCTAAATATACAACAGACTATGAATCTGTTACTAGACTGTGGACGTTTGTGCAAGTATGCATATTTGCGAACGTAGGCTAAATAGAAAGTTTGTTTCACCGACTAATTGTCATGATGCATGATTTACCTCGGATATGATTTCCAACGTTGCTCAGAAGTATGGAGCACTCTTTGTTTCTTAGATGGAATAAATGTTTCAGTACGCAACAAAAATTCATGGAAATAAGAATATTGTGATTACAAGTTCCAAGTTTAAATATAATCAATTACAGCCTCGACATTTCAAGATAGGGTCGTAAATAAGATATTTATTTGTTTAAGGATTGTTATAAGTACTGTTTACAGGTTTATCATTCCTTCAGGGACGACGTCTGTGCAACCACTGATTGAATGAATTATTTCAACAATACTAAATTTCCTAACATGTGATTAGTAGCACTTACTGTCACCATTTAAAGCAACAAGAATAATCATTAAATTCGTCTAATTATCAAAAGAATCTAAATCATGTTCATCAGACCTCGTTCTCGAAGGATCGTCGTTATTTAGATTGCGTTATTATTATTTAAGGATCTTATTATTTATTTCAAAACCCCAACACGCTCCAAAGTTTTTCAAATCCCCGAACCTTTCAATTTCACATTTTAAAATGCATAAAGATGTCTGGCAGTCTGTTTGTCTATATCACTGTCTCACTGCAAAATATTCCCTATCTGTATGTGTGTCAGGCAAAAAAAAAAAAAGAAAAAAATCCTCAAAGAAGAAAAATGAAAAAGGAACGAAGGAAAAGCAAGAAGAAAGAAGCTCGCGTGTGGAGATGCAGGCTTGGCCAATCAAGCAGCCGGGGTGATCAGCGCCGAGAGGGTAGCGGTGTTTCTACTCCGGTGCTTCCGGTTCATCGGTTCGCCCTAAACGAAACTAAGCTCGCTTGCTGCTTCCACTCACGGATTCCCCGGCAGTCATCAGAGACTGCCATGCGGGATCACGGAATAAATATCTGCCGGTGAGTTTCGCGGCACGTACTGCACGCTGCACGAACAGAGAAACGAGACCGTGGAACTTAAGCGAACGTACCTCGTTAGTTGTCTGTGATTTAAGAGCTTTAAGTCGGAGGGATCGATCTCGGTTGAAAACGGAGAAAGGGAGGAGAGAGAGAGAGAGAGAGAGAGAGAGAGACAATGGCTTTTCGAGTGCGCGTTCGAAAAATCATGGAGCGCTATGTCTCGTTATACTTGTATTTATAGGATACGCGATATTGCTGGAAAAAGGAAACGGGACTGGCTTGGCAACGAGTGCAATTAACTTAGCAGAAACTGATAGACTCGATATTTTGTGTACAGGGTGTATACGGGGTGTGTACAATGAAACTAGACTCAAAAACTATATTGATGTATCGGCGTGTAACGTCAAAGTTGCACGGCGTTATATAAATCATTAAAGTCTGTTTTCTTGGAAACGATGCCTTATATAAAAAGAAGAGATTTTATTTTTCGATATTTTTCATTTACCTTTACACGTAGAATATCTTTACGTCAATTACTCGCTTCCACCCAGTGCGGAATTAGCGAAATTCAAACGTGCTTGACAAATTCTCTAACTCGACCTTTCTCGAAAGCAAAGACTTTTAATGAGGAAATGTTGTTCTTTGTATTTGGCTTATTTTCCTCGAAACTGGGACACCCTGTATGTCGAATTTGGATGCGCCCAAGTGTCAATGCGTCAAATTTGTGGCATCTGATAAAATCGTAAGATGTTTGCTGGAAAGAGAATGTGTTTCTTTTCTTTTTTCTTCTTAAGATTTTATATCAGTTCATATTTCTTTTTTACGTCAACTTTTTATCCAGTTGCAAAATATTTTTCGTAAATAAAAGAAACCTTTATTTTTATTCGACGAAAAAAATCGCGTTTCGTAGAAACATTATCGATGACTCATTGACGAAGATCGTTCAGAGTATTGTGGATGTACTTTTTATATATTTTGTAATCTTATTGTGTCGAAACGTCTCCATTGATTGTTCGTACAAATCTATAAATAAAGACTATGCAATATAGAAATAGCATTCGTTTGTTCTCAACTTTAAATTTGACGATTTTAATGTGCAACTCCTCTGTAATATCGTTGAAATTGACTCGTTCCGTCAATCTTCTTTTTACCTTTTATCGTTCAAATGTTCCGTGCTGTCGGCAGTTTGAGTCTCGAAAATGATCGATTTTTAATATCACCCAAGATACATAATAAAAAAGCTTATACTGGTGAAATTGTTATACATGTCTCTCGATGTAATCACGAAGAGATCGTCATTGACGAATTTCTTCTTTAACCGATCCTTTGATAGTGTGATAAAATAAGGAAGAATTCACGATGTGAACGATTTAGAAAATAATTATCTGTTTATTCTCGAGGCATCTTGCTCTTCTGGTGTCAGATGCGCAAGACGCACACACACACACACACACATACATATACATACATTCAACTTTTTATACAAAATAAAATGTTAAATATTAGAATATTAATAATTGTGAAAGTTGCCGCAATAAAGAGACAGTTCCGCTCTCGAATAATTTGATTACGTCCGATATAATCAACAAGAACCAACTCGGAATCAATGAAAGTAAATTCACTTTTTGAAACGTGTTATAAAACGGTATAAATTTTTGCACTTTTGAACACTTTGGGCTTGTGTCTCTCCCATATTTATTGAAATAAATACTATTTGAAAAAGTGAAAATGTCGGAGCTGCCTCCTCGTTGTTGCAAGGATGACATCAACGACACGAAACACAAAAATTATTGCCCTATAATTTACACACACAGTTCGTCTGATTCTGTAGTCTCGGAACTACACTGTCGAAAGGTTTCTTTACGATCGAAGGAAACAAAATTGCTCGGAACTCGTGATGCGGGCGACGTTAATGGAAGTCGCGGGCTTTGGCCTCATTTTTGAATAACTAACGACAGCTGCGACCATTCGAATTACCAACGCAGCTGCGGCCATTTGAACCACCGACGCAGTCGTGCACGCATCTCTGATCAAAAAGAATATATACAAATTCACATGCATGGAACAGAAACGAGCTCGACGCTTCCATTCGAACGGCCGCGATAACGCGGCGAACGAGAAAGCGTAGCGAGAAATCTTTTTATCCCAATGACTATACATTACTGCCACCACTTACAATTAGTACGCAACACTTTAGACGTTATCGAATTATCGTTTCTATTCCAAGCTCCCCGAGGCAAGAAGATTATACAGAGAAAGAAAGAGAGAGAGAGAGAAAGATTTTGATAGAACTTTTCGCGTTTTTCGAATCCTATTCCCCTGCCCCCTTCCGCCCCGCTGTCTCGTTCCAACAGCAATAACAATTGCTCAAACGATTCGTCACTGGTGTAAACCGTTTTGTGTAATCTTATGGAACATTTTACGGCACAGAGTTATTGTACATTATAATGTTTTTACGGACACGTGTAAACCGCCAAAATGATTGTAACACGAGATGATTACTGTTAAACGGTGAGGCACAATAAAATCAGTACGAAGTATCGATGCGAGATGTTCCTTTCAACTGACCATAATAAAATAAGAACGACTCTTTTTTTCCTTCACCGAGCACAAAAATAGCAGAGTAATTATCAAAATTTGTTTTCGAAAATTTTTGCAGGATATTTCAAGTTCGTGGAATAATGATATCTTCTTTTTAACTTGTATTTTTCTTCGTGTAAGATACCTCATTTGTGAATGATCATTTTGTTCGTCGAAAAATGCGAAGCATATCGTGATATTCATATATTATGATTTAATTGTTAATTTTAATTACATTTAATTGTTAATTAATATATATTAATATTAATATATATTTATACATTTAATATTAATATATTAATATTATATAATATAATATATTATATTATAATATATTATAATATATATATAATTAATATATAATTATTATTATTAATATATATTATTAATATATAATTATTATAACATATATTATAATATAATATATTAATATTATATAATATAATATATTTAATATTAATATATATTAATATTATATAATATTATATAATATTATATAATATATATAATATATTTAATATTAATATATATAATAATATTATATAATATATTTAATATTAATATATATTAATATTATATAATATATATTAATATTAATATATTTATACATTAATATTAATATATATTTATACATTTAATTGTTAATTTTAATTTCAACAAATAATACAGTGCGAATGAACCACAGTTTAGGGGATGCAAGGTATAACTTGAAACTTGCAAAAGTTTCCAGAGATAAGAATCATCCGCGTAAGTATAATACGTATTGCATCTTGCGAATCGTAAAAATATTATGAAACGATATGTCACAAAAATTTCTGCAAAATTTAATTAATGCGTGAGTTTCAAATGAAGCAATACGAGTGATACATTTTTAATTAGGAATTTATTGACAATCACTGTATACTAAATTCAAAGCAATTGAAAATATTATTCTTGAACACGTCATAGAAAATAATTGCATGCAACATTTCGTATAACTATGCCAAGTTTTAATCTATAAAAATATCAAAGTTGTAGAACGCCAAGCAGAGAAAGAGAGAGAGAGAGAAAGAGAGAAAAACAGAAACAAGTAACATGTTCGCGAGTTAACATCCGCTAATTTTCGCTGGATTTAATCCGTGCTTGGCAAACGCACGCTAGCGAATAATTCTTCTCGCCTAGTTGGGAAATTAGAATGGCGGCTGGGGAAAGGACAAGCAATTAAATACACGGTGTCGAGCAGTGGTACGCGGGCTTATTTTTCCCCGATGGTAACTAGCAAACTTCAACGCCCACCAACGCGAGTGTAACTTCGTGTGCGGAAACTTTGTAATCGGCCGGTATATTGGTTTCAGGGCAATTGTTTTCAGTCAACGTGGTATGTAAACTTTCCGAAGAATGTGCTTTATTACACTTTTTTCTCCGCTTCTTTCTCCACGGGTACGTCGTCGTGAGACTGCGCTTATCGAAACGCGAGGAATGTCTACGGATATCGATAGGGTATCGCGTCTCTTGCGTCTATGGTGGCTCCGAGGTGATGAACAGTCGACGTAACGTCACTTTATTGTTTTCGAAGCGACGAAAACAATGTATTGCGGAGCAATTCAGTTGAATTTTTCCTACAGGACAAGTATTTTCATTTTTTCCTATAGACAGTTATTTGATTAAACTTGGAATGCCTAGCTCGGATTCGTTCGTTTCCAGTCGAGTTTTCGTTGGGTGCAAGAAGTGATATAAAAACTTACAATGATCAAATATAAAATTGATAGGACAGTTACAAAAATTGTAGAGAATTAATAAATTAATTATATATATATATATATAGAGAGAGAGAGAGACAGAGTAATTAGATAGATGTTATACAGATAAGAATTATATAGATCTTTAAGCCAGTAATCCTAAAAATTCAATAATTTTTAACACTTGCAATGTAATCGACACTTATCGCATTAGATAGAAAATAGATTATATAATACTGATATTTTATTTAACTTTGCTTATCAGCTGTGGCCAACAATAATTCATGATTACTTTATCATTTATTCCTTAATCCAGAGCATTTCCTTTAAGCGCACGATTTATATGTACAACTAACTATTAACTACGTGATCGCTTTTTTTCTTCTTTCAATCCTCCCTTATCTCCTTATCGAACTAATCCGATCGTTAATCCATTTCTTCTACCATTTTTACTATCGTGTCTAGACTTATCTATCGAAGCACTCGTTTTC
>NIPQ01093226.1:0-35870 GCA_002806875.1 Lepidotrigona ventralis hoosana
ATTATCTTTATGTAATAATCTTTCATTTTTATTGTCATAAATGGAGAAAACTGAAAACTTTGTCAAATCATACTTGTTCAATTTATCCATGTCTGTAAATATTATGTTTTTTTATATGCATAAATGAGAACTACTACTCAATGATATATATTTATTGAGTACGTCAAGTCAAAATTTTGGGTCATATTTCACTTGTTAGCACCTTACAGCGAATGTCATCAATAAAATTTAATAACCCACTTTGCAATAGACTTTTATTCTTCTGTGAATGATATATATATATAAATGGAACTAAGTGTGTCTTCTTCATCTTAATTAATTGTGTAATGTAAATGTATATAATAACCTTTGGAGTACAGAAGAGGATGAATTAGATGACCATACTTTCTCATTGTTATATATTTTATACACAATAGCGAAGGCGTCATTGTTAATTTTTCTGCATATGTATAATATATTACAATTCAACGAATAAGAAAAATACTAGACATAAATATTAAAATATTCTTGTGAAAAACATTTCTCCCTACACACATATATATATATATATACCATATTAATTCATTAAGGACACTTTATTACAGGGCGCTAAGTATGATGTTTTTCTCATTTTTAATCATCTTAAATATTACAATTCGATGCGGTATTACCGCTATAATAGTACAAAATAATTTCATTTTCTCGTTCTTGTTCTTTTCTTTTTAAAAAATATACGATCTCGATCGAGCGCCATTTCATACACTATACTCTCGATCGAAATCGTTATTTACTCTTATTATTAACGATAATAAATAGCTTTAAATACTGATGTACAATTGTTTTGCGACTTACAAATGAATTACAATTAAACTATATGGCAGTGATCTTACTACTTACATGTATGTTGTGACATTTTGTGTATCAAATCTATTATACAATTTGACGCGAATTCGTGCCATAATTTGTTAATGCTAATTGAAAATCGTTTCTCAAACTATGTTTTCCAAAATTATTGTTAATATTAATTCTAAAAAGTATTTTAGAATTAATATTATATTATAATGACGAACAATCGCTTGAATTTTATACTACATAATATATTGATCTTCCAATAGTTAATGTTAAATCATAAATTGAAATTTTTCATCTTTAGAATTCATTTAATTTTAATTTATTTTATAAAATGTATTTTTTTCGTCAATTTAATTTTTTATAATCTTTTTTATTCGATTTAGATTTTCATGGACATTGTACTCGTTAGTAGAACACGTGTAGAAACATGAAGATATTTTTCATTTGTATCTTCAAGATGTTATAAATTTTATTATTAAAGTATTTATTGAAATAGCAATATAAGTGTAATGAACTGTTTCTTACATTATTACATTTTGAAATAATTATATTGTAATATTTTAAAATATTTTATAAATATAATGTTGGTGTTGAATAAGTCATTTAAAAAATTTTAAAATGTTAATCGATTATTCTGATAGAATTATGTATAAATTCTCAAAGCGGACATAATAATTAATAAATGCTTCAACATCAATTTGTTAAAATAGTATATAATGCATATAAATTAAATTAAATTTTTTGGTACATATGAATATCCTTTTTTTCTTCTTTATTTTGCAAATAAAAATTTATTTAAATATTTTGGCTGAATTAAATGTAAAATTTGTTATGTGCAAATTATAAATACTAGCTTTTTCTTTTTGGATTGTGTTCATCGTGTATCATTTTTTCTAAACATATTTTTTATGTAAATATAAGCTTATCATCAGGAAGAGACACATATATATAAATGTATAAAGTAGTTCAATTGATAAATTATTCACAAGTATTTGTTATCGTAAAATTTTAAAAGAGTTAAAACAAGTTTGAGAAACATCAATGTAAACTTTATACGTTTGAATGCTAGCATCTCTTGGCTTCATTTATCTTATATCTTAATGATTAAAGAATTTTCGATCATGATATGGCACTTGATCCCAGTGTGAAATTGCATTGAATACAGTTCACGGAAACCTTTCGAGGATTGTGCATTCTTTAAACAGTCTTTGGAACTAAACTGAATGACTCGAGGAGGAGTTCACACATTGTACTGATTATCATTGTACTGGGCAGGAGCTCAAGTGAATATTATGCAATTCGTCCATGTCTGTCCAATCTCGTCTCTCTCCCCCTATCATTACATTTCTTATACATCCATTGAAATGATCCCTTGTTAATAATGTTCCTTTTGGAGCAGAAGCTGCAAAATCATTTACCCTTAGAGATATAATAGTAATAATTATTTTCACTCTATTTTTATTTATTTTACAATAATTTTAAAATATATTAATTTTAATAACACTTTAAATAATTTAGTTCTTCACTAATATTGAAGATATTATAATTTATTTATTAGGATGGTTTTTGCTATAATTTTCAATGGAACGCAATTAAAAAAAAGATTTACCTGGTAAGCCACCAATGTATAGAGGGACAGAGACTGAAGAATCCATTATATGATAATTAACATTAGCTGGAAGGCCATACTTCTGATCCATCTCATCGACTTTTAGTGCCAATTCTTCGTCATTAAAAACTGCTTGTATTCTATGCCACCGATTGTCACAGATCGTGTATGGACTAGTAAAACGTTGTTCTACATATAACGGATTGTTATCTCCTAAATCGCCAGACATTATCACCTTGCCATTATTCAATTCCAATGATACTGAAGGCGAATGGCCAGGCGCTGTTATGGAAAGCAAAACACCCGATAATTCTGAGGTTCTAAATTCTAACTGAAGTTCTAGCACGGCACCTAATTCAAAGTTTTTCTCTGTAAAATAGAATTTATTAATATGATAATTTTATTTTATTTTTGTATGATATTTATTTATAAATTGATATTTCTAATATATTTAATATATTTACTATATTTCTTTATATATATATATAAGGTAATAGGAATAAAAAATTAATAATATGTACAATAACAATTATTGAACTATTCAATACTTCCATTTAGCATTTACAAATCAATATAGTTTGAATAATTTGAATAAATAATTATTTTATAAATAAAAATAAAATAAAAGAATAATTTAAAATAATTAATAATGTTTAAATTAGACAAGGAATATAATTGCAATAGCTTACTATATATAGCATATGCTTCATCCTGGAAATAAGCTCCACTTTCAACATTTGGGAAACATTGTCCCACTTGATAAGCTCTACTTGTAGAACCAACCATATCATACACATTTCCATTGATCCTTAACCCTTTAATACATCCTTTTAGAGTCTCAAGTTTAACTACCACTTGCTCAGGTATTGGTGTTCCACTTTCAGGCAAGCCTCCAATATACATCATGGAGGCCAGTCCAATTTTTCTTGGTACTTTAATCGTACGTGGTGTTTGGGAATCTACGAGCAATGTCAACTTTCGTTCGTCATGGCTGATAACTACATGATGCCAGTTACCATCATTAAACGGTGTTTTAAACAGTATCTCTTTCTTCTGTTTATTTTTCACTAAGAGTAAAAGCTGTCCATCTCGTATCACGACCATGAGATAGTGCTTTGGTCTATGGCCCTATAAAGTAAATATATTAGTCAGAAATGTATTAAATAATAAAAGAAATATTAGTTAAAAATATTTTACATGAACAAAATTATAATACAGATTAAGATTTTTGCCTTTGATCTCTAATTACTTATACGATTTTTAGAACTTAAATTTGTACATACTGGAGTAATAAACAACAGTCCGTTTGGATAATATGTCCTGAAATCAAACTCTATTGCATATTTCTTCTCCCAAAATTTTTTAAAATTTAAATAAAGCTGCGTGTGGCTGTTTGGTTTGTCTCCAAATTTGAGAGCACCAGCTTCCAAAGAGTAATACGGCACTTTTTGGCATCCTTCTGGTTGAGTAGACATTCCTCTCGATAGCGATGCTGATGGCGTATAAGTAGGAAGATCTTTTCCCATACTCGGTCCAGGCCGACCAATTAATGCATGCTCGAAACTAACAGCTTCGTCAAACCGAACAATTCTGTAAAAAGAAATAATTTAATGAATATTCTTTATTCAATTTATTGAACATAATAAAATTTTTGAGCTGTTGTTTTTCAATATCTTTTTTTAGATATTTTGGAAATATATTGTAAAATTTTATGTAATTAATACTGACTCGTCATTAAATATCGCGTCTTTAATGGCCCCATACAAAGGTGTGATGGTAGAAATCATGTTGGTATTGTTAATAAGTATTGGTAAACCTCCGAAGAATAATCCTCCGCTTTCTTCAGGAGCTCTAATAGCAGCACTAGTGGGTAATTTACCAGCCTTCTGATAAGCATCGTCTATTCGCAATTCCACATCTTTTCGTCTTTTAATTACTGTTACTGAGTGGTATCTTCCATCATTAAAAGTGTCATTCGACTGTAAAACAAGTTCTCCTCTTCCAGCATTTAAACGAACTTGCACTTGTCCATTGATAATGCATACAGAATAATAACTTTTCTTCTGAAAAAATTATAAGAATTGTAAGTTAAAAACATGGATCGTTATCATATATTTAGTTGAGTAAATTTTGACTACTATAACTTTCTTTTCTTGAAAATTATATGTAAAATATACTATTGAATATATAATATGAAAGACTTGAAATAAAATTTGTTATGGAACATCAGTGACAATAATATTACATATTACTATTTTTGATCTAAAATGCTTCAAATAAATCATCAAAAGAAGAAATAGAATTTAGAAAATTTTTAATATTAATGAAAACAAATATTAAATAATTTAAAATTATTAAAAATTTGAGTACAGTTGTTATATATATTTTGCATAATATTTTTTCATTTAATTTTGATGCAAAAGGATACTATTATACTTACAATCGAGTCATCATTCATGTGTCGTATAAAAAGCATACGTTCTTCTTGTCCTTCGAATGTAGAAAGAAGAAGTACAGCCTCCTCTTGCATTGTTCTAAAAGAGAAACTCACTGTGGAGTTTATTTTACGCAATGTATATGCTGCATGTTGTAAATAACCATCTCCGTAAAATCCTACTATCCTTAACGGCTGCAAAAATAAAAATTTATTATCATTATTTTTTATGAAATTTATTCTTTATTCATGTACAAAACTTTCTACTTAAAGATAAATTGTTTTTCCAACATTAAAAAGAGAAATAAGTATATTTGATATACCTTTATAGAAATTATTTCAAGTTTCTTAAGCAGTATTCAAATAGCATTTTAATTAAATTAAATATCATAATAAAAAATATGTACATCATATTTATTACTTATTTTAAAAATAGAACAAGAATTTATTTATTTTTAATATCTAACAATAAGAAGAAATTTCATAATTATTTTTTTATGATTAATCTATTCGCCTTATTAATTTAAAATTTATCTTATTAATGCATCTAAGTAGAAATTTCATAATTATATTTTCACAATTAATTTATTTACCTTATTTGCACAAGTAGGTTCGACACCATAATACTGTTCAGCCATTGGATCATAGCCTACTTCAACAATAATATTAGACATACAGCCAAGGAATGAAACCTGCGATGGTAACATTAACTTTTCTGCGCGAAAACTTGGTGGAATACCACCGATGTAATATTTAGCTTGAACGAAGTCAGGAATGTCTTCTTTTTTAGGTTGAGGTGCAGGTGCACCGATTCTCTTATCGCTTTCTCCTTCTACACTTAAACTACATTTTTCAATGTTTTTACGTAAGTGATAATGTCTAAATGCATCCACCTTTGTCCAGTTTCCAGTATTGTATTTAAAGTTTGAAGACATTTCCATACTAACATTACCGCCGTAACCAATGTGCAGGATCACTTTCCCTTCACGCAAGAATATCATGATGTGTTGGTTCTGTTGTGAACAAAAATAAGATATAATTATATTTCATTAAAATGGAAGTTCAAAGCTTATTTTATACCAGAAAGTTTATTTTATTTGTATCAGAATGATTAATAATTATCTGCAATATAGCGATACTTCTTGTCTATTGGCATTAGATGTTATACATTTACTTTATCCATCAACTTTAGATATTTATGCATATCATTAATTAGGTATCAATATAACAATGAGCGGATCATTTTAAATTGCTTTAAAGAAGATTTTTAGTTTGCTTTAAAGAAGAGCAGTATGCTATGTTCTTATGATTTGATGCTGAATTCTATATATACAAGACTATCAGCACAAATGTTCTACATGATATGTACAAGCAAATTCATAAATTTAAAAATAGTTGAGATTAAGGATTGAAAAAAACCAAACTAAACCAAATGCATGTCGAACTAATATTGAAAAATAATGTTGCAAAGAACTCTATTGTTATCCTAATAAATTTTATAATTATATATTGTAGATACTTATTCAACCATTATATTTATTACATTTACAGATTTCTAAGAATAAACAAGTATAATAGTCAAATTTAGTGACAGATTAAAAAATACAACATATTTATAAAATTGAACAGAATATATCCTTAATTTCAATTTTGTAAATTTTCAATTAAGTAATAATTAACAAAAAAAATTAATTACTTTTTTTTTACTTTCTAAGATATAAATAACATATTTTTTAGAAGATTAAAAATAAATAATAGGTAAATATTATGTACATTATCTGGATTAATTGCCAAAAATAGCAAGGCATTCTCGTCGAAAGTTCGGAAGCTAATTGATATTCCAAATGAATATTTATTATATGGTCCTGAAGAAACCCTATTTCTGACCGCATATCCTTCTCCATTGAAGCTGTAAGCTATATCATCCCTGACATCTTCGACTCTATAACATTAAAATAAAACATGAAAAATAAATAGTACTTTTTGCTTGTATTAAAACATGAAACAAATTTATAGTTTTTTTTATTGATTACCCTTCCACACATGCTTCACATGCCATATCTGGTGCAGTTGTAATGAAATTCCAAAGACCTATAGGTTTTCCATCTAGAATAACTTGATGTACACACGCTGGAAGTCCATTAGACGCAACAAGCTCCGTTCTTCTACGCTCTGTTCTTGGAATTTTTCCTATCCAAACACGATCTGAAGTAGTAATGTCGAACCGGGCGTACTCAGAGTCTGTCGAATTCTTTACAGGAGGCTGTTCTCTCATTGTCAACGCTTGTTTTCGCACATATAGTTTGCCTAAATGACGTACCCTGAAAATCATTTTTAATGTTTCAATTTTTTACACATAAAATAGATAATGGATAATAATCAGTAATAATATATAGATGAAAGTTGTGATAGATATAATAATAAAATTCTATTTATATAAATTGTCATGGGATAAATAATTTATGTAATCATAAATTCATATAATAATTCATTCTATTAGTAATGTTTTCTTCATACAATAGAAGTAGTAAGTAGATTTAATCAGCAAAAGTTCATTTCATCGGGCATTGAGTAAAAGTTTTCTTTTTTGAGTTTGAATAAATAAAATTCTTATAATTTGGCGAGCAAAGACATTATTTATTATACAAAATAGATTTAAAAAGCATTACATCCAAGTATTAGCAATGGCATGTGCTATTCTACTTCACTTCATTTTGAAATTCTATTGAAATGTTTTTTTTAGACGGAATGTATGTAATTCTGACAATTTTATAATAGAAATCTCATTTCATTTTTTAAAACTACTTGAAGGAATTATAGTTAATTAACTTCCTAATGTAATTCTTTATATAAAATACTTATATTCAAAATTTACACTAAAACTATCAAAATGGTCAGAATAATCAATTTGTAATTTTTCATACAATTTACAGATTCACATTGATATATTTTCTGGAGATTTTTTCAAAGATATGTAAATAAAAAAAATTTTCAATAATAAATGATTATTCTATTATAAGTTCTGATATAAGTTTTATACTTTAGGCGTTGATGATTCTAGTATTAATATATCAATAGTATATTAGTATTTCAAATAATATACCTTTCAGCTTCTACACGATACCAGATTGTATCATCTTGAAGATCACCACTTTGTAACATTTCAGGGTGTGTAAGAATTCCTGTTCCTCCTCCAACATTCCATACAAATCTCACTCTCCTGTCAACGATTTCTAAAGCAAGGAAATCATCCTGCAAGTAAAAGAAAAATGTAGCATAGCACATATTTCTCATTTTGTATTTTAAAATACAGTATTTAACCCAAATAATATATTTACATTTATGCTACTTGGCAAATAAAATAGAGAGCCTTCTTTTTTCCCTTTTGGAAGTGCAAAAGTCATTACAATTGTGTTTGTCGATGTTGGTTGTAATGTGGATGGTCTATAGGATCGACTGCATTCTTTCCCTTCTGCTGATCTCAAAGAAACACGAATCTAAAAAAAATATTTCATTTAAATATTTATTCAACAAATGTATCAACAAAGTAAAATGTTATCATAATTACTCCATCAGCGGTATTTCTAGCTTCAGCAATCTTGTCTTTGAGATTCTGTAATTTTGTAGCTAACGTATTGTTCCATTTGTCAAATTCCATTTTCCTTTTTATGGTGGCATTTGACAAACTTATTAATTTTGCATCTGCTTTTTTTGTATTACTAAGTGCTTCTGTCACTGCAAAATTTTTTTTTAATGAATGTATAATGAGAAGTATATACGTAGCATGAAAAAAATATATAATACACCTTACATTTTTCACTGGCTAAACTAATTTCTGAATCGCCTTCTCGTTTCAAATCGTACAATTTCGGTTTCAATCTGTTAGCAATCCCTTCTTTGTAATCTCCAATAAGTTTCTGCGAGTTTTTAATACTTTCTAATACCTTTTCGTTCTCATTTAATATATTTTTAACATTTTCACGTACTATAAAACAACACATAAATATTTCAATAGGAACTAACTATTAAAATATCTTATTGTAAATTTTATGAAAATTTTATTTTAATATTAAATACAAGATATTAATTAAAAACTCTTAATCGCTAGATTGAGAATTTTTATGCATTTTTAAATTTTTATAAACGTAACTGAAGGAACGAAGATAGAAATTTGTTTTATCTACTGAATTGTTACAGATAATCTACCTTAGATGTTTTATATATTTTTGCACATGTATTTTCACAACTTTCAATTTTCCATAAATATATAAAAATCTACAGTCTATTAATCACAATTCAAAAATAAACAATTCATTCTAAAAGATATTATAAAAATTCTAAATTTTATGGTCACAATAACCAGCAAGAAACCTCAAACGTTCAGCTATGTATATTAACAGATATATAACAACTACAATATGATCTTACGTTTTTTACTGTCATCTTGCAACTTTTGCAATTTCACATTGACTTGATTGTCTTTCATTGCAGTGCTGTTCAGAGTATTTTTCAAAATATTCACAGCTTCCTTTTGTAATTCCAATGCTTCATTCGCGCTTTGTACTAAATTTGCATTTTTATTTGCACTATTCTCCTGTCTGGAGGATGCTACTAATATTTCCTTAGCGTTGTCCAGGAGTGATTTTAATTTGGGACCATCGGGGAATACCTGATAACCATAATAATTAACATGATATATGTTTTTATATATATATATATATATATATATATATATATGTGTGTGTGTGTAATAATTAATATGATATATAATAAATATGAATGTTGTTACAAATTGTTAAATTATCGTGGAATATTGTATAGTATCCGGACTGGACTTTTTGATCTGAATATGTTTTTTCAAAGATAGATACTCTATGATACTCTACATATGTATAATATATTTATGTATAGGGATTTGTCTCTAATCTTTGAAAAGCTTTATATTCATAAAAAAAGGCTTTCATTTTTGGTTGGCTTCAGAAACCTTAAAATACCTTTAGAAAGTCTCATTCTACTACTCAAATATTTTGCCATCTATATGTTATTTTTCACCCTTATTGTGGCTACAAAGTATACCTTATCCATTTCCTTACCTTATCATACGTATCTTCAGAAATATCTTTAGCTGCCATTGTTGTTATATT
The DNA here is from genome assembly GCA_002806875.1 of Lepidotrigona ventralis hoosana. Taxonomy (NCBI): domain Eukaryota; kingdom Metazoa; phylum Arthropoda; class Insecta; order Hymenoptera; family Apidae; genus Lepidotrigona; species Lepidotrigona ventralis. The sequence continues at coordinate 10,019 of NIPQ01093226.1, forward strand.
TGCAGTTCTTATGTTATCGACGATATTCTTGTATGCTTGACTGGCCTTCAGCGGGCTAGCTGCGATGTTCTTTGTCTCGGAAAACAGACTGCTCGGCAGAAACGCCAAGTTGCACTTTATCAAGTTATCGATCATCAATTACATAAAATAATAATGTAATACTAAATAACGATTATTAATTCGCAACTGGAACTGTCACACGATTTCATGATTCAATATTCTTTCTTGTATTTCAAACTTATATTCTCAAGTATTCCAGAACTTTTATTCAAGCTTAAAGATAATTTATTTTATAATAATTAGAGTTATGTATCTTTTAAATACACAGGACCAGTGCGAAAAAATTTTAGAATGTTATTTTAAATAGTCAAGTATTTTAATAAATATGTCAAGTATAAATTTAAAATAAATTATTTTCTTTTCAATAATTTTAACATTTTTTATTAGTAATTTCTAATTTTTTTACCAATAGACATATATAAATATTAAATAAAATTATTATACTACATTTTTATCTTGCATTCTTTTTACTTAATGTATAGCAATATTTGCTTGACTATCTAAATATTAATTAATGTTACAATAGAATAATATAAACTAAAAGTATAAAAATAAAAATAAATAATTTTCTCTTACCTAACATACTGATTAACGTAGTTCGATATATTCTTCACGTGTGTAATCGCAGATATCACGTAAGTGTCATTATATTCGTAATTTAATCTGTATAGTAGTTCTTCCTTCATACTCAATTTATCAAACCAGTATGTTAATTTGCTTCGCAGTTCCGGAAGATCCTGTAATGTAACATTTCTCTTTTTGAAGTATTTCTTGATATATCGGTGATATCATTATTTTGAGTTGTAACTGATATTAATAACTAAAGTAACATATTTTTTTGTGTATACAAGGACTATGAAATAAAATAAAAATATATCATAACATGTGCTATGAAATATATAAGATGTACTATAAAAAGTTCTTTATCCTACTTCAACTATTGAAATTTAATTATAATTTTATACTTATAGTTTTCAGGAAAGATTTAAACAAATCAATAAGATTGATCAATAAATTTGATTTACATTTTCATTAAAAAAAATTTTAAAAAATTGTTAATAAGTTAATTTCTCACAAATCTAAGTATTCAGTAACATACTTGAATATTGTTTTGAAAATCAATGATGAAACCATGCGTTTCATTTGTCAACTTTTCCCCTTCAGTAACGGATGCGTTAATTGTGTTCCATAACGTGTTAATCTCATTATAGTGATTTTTAGCTTCCAAAAACGTTTGATTGATATTGTTGTATAAACCATCGTAAGTAAACAGTGTTTCCATTGTGTTTTCTATGATGTTCCTCATGTCAGTTAGTTTTATAGAATATTCTTCAGCATCGTCTTGAGCAATTGTTAATGGTTCCGTACCATCATATAAAGAATTCAACCAATCAGTGTATTCTGCGACATCCCTGTTTTTAAGAATTTAACATAATGATCTCTGATTGTAATGTGGTATGATTTTATGAAAATAATAATATTTATTACAAATAGAATTAAGTTACAGTAATTAATGTAGTACTTATCGAAAAAGATTATACTAACTCGAGAAAACTTTCTATTTCCATTGTCTTCTTTGTTAAATTTACTTCTTTTAAACCGTTTAAAATCATTTTTGCCATTTTCAATGCTTTTTTGATTTCTATCCTTTTGTTATCATTTGTATATTGATCTAATAATAAGATTGTATCTACAAAAATAAAAAAATTTTGTTAAATTTAAGTTAAGATTTATATAAAATGAAAAATTTAATGAAGTATTAAAAATTTAATTCTTCTTTTTAAATTTAATACTTCATTTAACAGAAACACCTTCTATATATTTTCGTAGATTGTCCACTTCAATTCTTGCACTAAATATGTTATTCTCTAAATCACTGGTTTTAGACTTCAGAGTATCTCCTCGTTTGGCTTGTTCATTCGTCTGAAATGTTAAAATATTGTTAATATTCATATAAAAAAATTACAATTTTTGTTTAAGAATACATAGTATTTAAGCTTTCAAAATAAATAATATTTGAAATTAAGAAATATTTGAAATTAAATAATATTTGAAATTAAGAAATATTTGAAATTAAATAATATTTGAAATTGAATAATATTTGAAATTAAGAAATATTTGAAATTAAATAATATTTGAAATTTTAAGAATAAATAATATTTAAGATTTCAAGAATCTAATATGAGTAATTAGAATTAAATACATACAGTTCTAAGTAATGTTTCAAAGTGTTTCATAAAACTTCTGTACTCGTGCCAGGGTATATTTTTCATTTCTTGTTTTAGTTTATTCTGAAGATTTATTTCCTCTAGAAATGTTGTTACGTTCGAGCTAATGTAAGATAAATCTTCCCATGGAGGAGGAATATAACCATTGGCTATATGAGTGGTGCCTTCTGCTAATTTTTGTGAAAGTGCAGCCACAGTGTCGAGCAATATACCGGTACAGTTATCGTTGCATGCTAGTAAAAAATAATTTAGGAATTAACGAACATTTAAAAATTAATTTTAAAACGCTAAAACTTTTATTCAAACAATAATTGTTTTCTAGAACTTCTATAAATATTAGATAATTTTAACGCATGATATTGAATAAATTATTTAGCAATAATTTTTAAAATACTAAAGCTTCAATTTATAATTTTTAGCAAGAGCAATCTAGAATATTAAAGCTTTAATTTATAATTTCTAATGAAATAAAAGATTTTGTATAAAAATATATATCCATTTTAAGCGAGTAAAATATTCTCTACTTACATGTGCAAACGTTATTTATATAAACATGACGATATGCAGTACATTTAGAGCAATCACGACCCGTAGAATCAGCTCTACATCTGCACTGTCCCATTTCTGTGTCGCATTCATCGTTCAAACTTCCAGCAGGATTGCAATCACATGGAATACATTTGCCATCAGGAACATGCGGAGATCCGTAATACCCGGATGAGCACCGTTCGCATTTTCTGCCAGTGTAACCTATGCACATGAAGAATCCAAAATGAATTTCTTTTTCATAAATTTCGTCCTTTCAAAAATCAATCCATTAAGAACAAAAATCTATCATAATTAATACATTTTTAGGAAATTTAAGATTCCACAGAAAGCATATACAATGCAAAATTATACAGATAAAAATAGAGCATTCATTATGATATTTAATAGCTGGAGTCAATTTCTATTTTGATTTCATTTTTTTAATTACCTATGTTTATAAAAATATAACATTTCATAAATTAAAGAATAATTATAATTAAATAATATATTATAATTACAAGTGTGTTATTATAAATTCGTATTATATTAAATTATGTAGAATTCAAATGGTAGAAATAACGACAAAAAAAAGTATTAAGTACAAATTCTTTCATAGCTGCAATGTTAAAAAACAAAAATTTGATAGTGTAAATCAATTAAATAAAATTGTAAATGAAACATTGCGTTCACGCAAAAGCAAATACGCACTATAAAATACATAAAAAGTGCGACAGATTTTTATTATGTAATTTTATTATGTATAACAAAGATACAAACCAGGTTTACAAACGCAAGTTGGTTCCGCATTGGCAAGAACCGTACAAGTGTTTGAAAATCTTTTATCTGCTTGTGGACAGGGACAAGGTTTACAACCAAAGTCTGGATGTCCATAGAAACTGTCTGCGCAAAAGTCGCATCTTGATCCTGCGGTATTTCCTTGGCAATTCTAGAATAAGAATATTAACTTTATTATAGAAGTTTAAAGAATAATAGTAAAAAATATTAGTAAAGCAATATTATAAGGACTGATTACTTTTAGAAGAACTTTTACTAGGGGCCGATAAATTCTATTAAGAATTTATAACTACTGTAAACTATAAACATTATAGTAACTTACAAATTTTTGAGAATTATGTGACAGTCCTTATAGTATTAATGTATAATACATAGATTTCTTTCACGAAATTTTTTAGTGTAAAAAGCTTATAAATTTGAAATTTTCACAAATCCATATAAAAAAATTACATATATACTTATAAATATAATAATTACATATACTTATAAAGATCTTTTTAAATTAATATCCTTTATAAAAAAATTTTTAATAAAAAAAGTAAATAAACCTTAGAATACGTATTTGATCCCAGACACTCTACTTCTGATATAGTACTCTTACATTCATTTAAGTGGTATTAGATTTTATTTTATCTTTGAATGTTTTTGTTATTTTAAACAGTGTCTTTATAATTCCGTTTAATTATTTTATTTTAGAAAATTTCTCAAACACAAGTATCTATAAGTCATAGAAAAAACTCTAACATTCTTAGTAACACAAAGCACTATAATTTTTTGAATACTAAAGGCACAATTAAATGATTTCTTCTTAAAGTGCATTCAGCAAAATTTAATTTGACCATCATACCAGGCAATGTCCTGTTTCTATATCGCAAATATCAGATCTTCCATTACACTGGCAGGGTTTTGCTTCTCCAATAAGATCAATAACAATGGTCGATGTGACAGTTGTGTTATTATACCACCGATAGTATCCGATACTTGGATTTTGACAGGATGTGCTATTATATTGCGGAGGACACTGACAAATTTCGATACCAGTTGCAAGTTGAGGTATATGCGTGGGAGTTAAAACTGCAGCGTCTATAGAAGCTTTCAGCAAGCTAAAATTTAACAGATATAATAACATGTTAATAATGCAATATATTTGATATTATATAGTAAAAAATTTTGTAATGGAAATTAAATAATGGAAAAATACAGTGTGAAGGAATATTTAGTTTCGCAAGTTTCAGAAGAAATTGTATAAATAATACGTAGGTTCTAATTCTTAATTGATATCATTGGACTATTACAAAACTATAATAAATTACTTAATTTTGGAATTTTTAATTTAACCTAATTACTAATTCTATTTATTAGTTCTATTAATTTTCTAAATTTTAATACTATAATATATATACAATATATATATAAAATAATTATATAATTATATATTATAATAAAATTAAATTATTATCATTCAACGATATTATTTAAGGGCTAAACAGGAAGATTTCTATATTACGTTGTTTTTATTAATTATAAGTAAAATTTTTTATATTCTGAAAATTCAATTTCAAATATTTCAAACATTATGAAAGAAAAGATGGAAAAGTAACTTAATGAATTAATTGATCAAATAACAAAGTTTACATACGTTGTTTTCGTAAATTCAGCATTATCGGAAGCTTTCACTAAAATATATTGCAAATTTTGCAGAGCAACCATAAGAACTTCTCTCGTAACTTTGTAGTCAGGCCTGTTTTGTAATTGCCATAAAGATTCGTGAAATCTAAAATGAAAAATAAGATAAAACAAGACATTAATTTATTATTAGAATTTCAAGTTAAGAATTCTGTTAGTTAATACTGAATATTACCTAATTTCGTAATGATTAGTATCCGTAGATACGGGTGAAAAGTATTCTAAGACGATTTTATTATTTCCTTGCAGTTGCACGATTGGATATTGAAAATTTGATCTTAAAGGTATTCCACCCTCAGTTGAAGTTGTAAATCTTAAAAATCCTCCATAGGATACAACCTTAAATTATAAATGATGTTTCTTTACTGACTGTGTCAAGCATTTTATTATTATATACTGCCGTTTAAAAGTTTTAAGTCATTTTTTTTATTTTCAATATTGTAGACAAATTTTTCAATTGTGTGTGCGTATTTTATAATACAATTGTTAATTAACACTTGTCGTAAATTTTTCGTTGTATAAAATATTATTTAATTTTTCCAGTTTTGGAACAAATATTGTAAGAATTGTGTTTTAAGAATTCTGAACAAAAGTATATAATATAGTTGCATATTCAAGACTTTATCGATTCATTTCAAATAACCGGTGTTCCATTCTTTTTAGTTTAAAATTACATTTTGTACATGATGTTTAATTTCTGATTAATCTTATTAATTGATTTAAAAATAAAAGACATTTACTTTCCACAAAACTACAAGTTAATTACAATTTAAAGCTAGTAATTTGTCTAGAAATTTCACGATAATAAAACAAATGTTGAAGAAGATGCATCGATAAAAAAGTGTAAATATAATTGAAAAATACGAAAACTGCAGCTGAGAAAATCTATATTTCTAAGTGATTCGTTACTATCTTTTTGTAAACACTTCTTTATTACATGATGTAAAATTCAGTTCAGCAAGTTTTCGAGATACTTGAAATTACCTTGTCGCCAAGAAAAGATTCTGGTAGCATCCAATAGAGCGGATAATTATAATACAAATGTGATGGTATCGTGATATCACCTTCAACATCAGGAATCGTTGAAAGTCCATTGGTCATGTTTAAACCGCCATTAATAAGAGATAAAAATATTCGTGATCTAAATTTAGAAACCTGTATAAATGAGAAAATATCGTTCAATATTTTTCTTTCATCTTACAATATTAATATTAATTTAATAATAGCAATAATAAAATTTTTGTAATGTAATTGTATCCTATTATATAGCTTAATAAAATTCTATATTTACTTTAGACATATTGCTAATCTACATCTTAAAGAAAGATTAATAAAATAAAATTAATTCAATTTTAGCAAATCTTTCTTTGAATATTATATATTAGTATTTAGAGTTAAATTATACCGTTATAATGTACAAAATTTATTCTTATAATATTGAATGATAAACTTTTATTTAAATAAAAATTCATATAGAAATTTATTATTTTATGTAGTTACAATACTTACTATTATATCATTGATGGTATCATTGATATAAAGAGTTCGTGGATGTGTTAATCTTCGTTGTCCCCAACTAAGATCAGCTTGCTGACATGAAGTTGTTCTTCCAAAACAGAAGCATTCAGTACAACCTTTTGGATTATTCAATGCTAAACCGAACGTACCTTCTTTACACTGATTACATTGTCTTCCAACCACGTATTCCTGAATAAAAAATATTTGAAACGTTAGTAAGTATATTTATATAAAAATTTCCATTTACAATAATCTACAGCATCTAATTAGGATACTGTAAAATTGTAAGGTATTAAAATATACCTATACCTATTTACTGTAGAATAACTTTTAGTATTTACTTACTTACCGACTATAGATAAACTAGAAAAACTTTTATACCTTATTTCTATTAATGCTAAACGCACCACGCCTGGTCAAATGATCAATTTAAAAATTCGATTTAAAATTCTGCGGATATAAAATATAAAAAGAAATAAAAATATACAAATTAAGTAAGAAAAAAAATATACAACTTTTTTTTTATTAACTGAAGGTTATTTTATGATTTGTTTCCTACATTAAATTGACAATTTTGAATCGATACGTTTAGTATTAAATATTTTGTCAATTTTCTATACGTAGATTTGATTAATATAATCGTAATATTACTATAATATCGGTGCAATTTTAAAATGTTTTTATAATACATATAATACAATATTTATGAAAATTTCTTATGGACGTTCGAAAACTTTTATAAGAAATTATACTTGAAATAAAATATAATGACTTTTATATATATAAGTCATTATATTTTATTTTAAGTATAATTTCTTATAAAAGTTATATATATATACATATAAGTATATATATATTTATATATACCTTGCAAGGACACTGTCCTTCATCATTGCAATCACAAGTGCCATTGTCACATTGCAAAGTACCAGCCACGTTGCAGCTGCAAGGTCGACATCTAGGATAACCATAATAACCTTTCGCACACTTTTCACATCTAAGTCCATTGTAGCCTATTCTGCAGGGACATTGTCCTTGATGGTCGCACTGAGACTTCATAGAACCAAGGGTACATGCACAAGGTTTGCAACCAACTCCTGAGACCAAATCCCAGGAACCTGGTCTGCATCTGTCACAGTGCTCACCAAAGGTCAGGGTAGGACACACGCAGCGACCTGTATCAGGATCACAAATGTGACCTGGCCGTACACAGGTGTCACAAACTGAAAATTAAAAATTGCAAACATTATCTCCAGATCTCTATATTATAAATAAAATTAATATGTTCATCTGCATTTTGCTGTTCATATGTTTTCTTTTGAAATCTCACTTATAACATATGAAAAAAAAAGATCACAATATATATTTAATATATATTTAATATATATATTATAATATATATATTATATATTATATATTTAATATATATATTATAATATATATATTATATATTATATATTTAATATATATATTATAATATATATATTATATATTATATATTTAATATATAATTTAATTATAATTTAATTAATATATTTTTAATTATAATTTAATTAATATATTTATTTAATATAATTTAATATATATATTTAATATATTTTATCATATTTTTTATCAAATGATTAGCTTGAACAAAAATGGCAAAAATTAGAAAATGAAAATTTCTCGTAATTATACATATATTAGCATACCGATTGGTGTACCTATTTAATAGATAGTTATTAACATAGATATGTTAACGTATTTATTACATATATAATTTTTTCATAAAATGTAATAAAATAGTTTATCATAACATGACAAAAGTCAAATGTCATGTTCAGTTTAACATTTTAAATTAGCAGTATCATGGACAATGCGAAACATGATATATTATTGCTGTAAATACGTATATTTTCATACAATATTTTAATTAAAGAATTCTTCAAATAAAAATTGAATATTCGATAATACCATTTACGGTTTAATATTTATAGATGTATTCGTTTATTACATTTTCAAAAATAAATTATCGGATATTTTTAACTTTCCCGGATATTTTACATTTCAATTCGATTTGTGATCATTGAAATATTTGAAACTGTACCTTGACATCCGTTGGATGAGAATCCATAATATCCAGGCAGACAGACGTCGCAACGTGCGCCAGTCACTCCTGGTCTGCAGTGACATTGCCCTATACTATCGTGACAAGAAGAATTGAATGCACCTATAGGATCACATCCACAAGGAGCACAGCCTGCTCCCGTTGGCAAACCCCAGAAACCATCCTTAACAAGATTAAAAAAATAGGAAAAGTTTATTACAAATAATCAATTTCATTGTATTAAACATTTAAGGTGTCAATAATAATTATATTATCCGAATATATTAATGCATTATCAAAATATTTGTAATAATTTTGTGATAGTTCTGAAAATAAAGTTCCAGAAACTAATATTTTTAGAATTTTGCATTAGAATAAACGTATGTACACTTAATGTCATGTATATTTCGTTTAATTTTAATTTAAATAATTTTCCAATTAATTTAATAATAATAAGTTTATAAATAGTGATTCAAATCGTTCATTATCATATTGGTAGAATATTAAATTTTATATTTTTACTGTATCTTTAAAAAATGGAATGAGGTTTATAAATTTTCAATTCAAGTTTATTATTATATATATTCTACTCACCATACATTGGTCGCATTGTCTGCCAGCGACATGAGGTTTGCACTGACATTGTCCTGTTATGATATCGCAGGCAGTGGTTATTGAACCAATAGGATTACATCGACATCCTGAAATATAATAAGATTATCATTTTACACTATTATTTTAATTTCGTCAATTTATATATTCTACAATTTACGATTAACCTTTGCCTCATATAAGTAATTGTTAAATGTGAAATAAATATTTTTACAACTTTTTATAGGTTATAGGTTATATAGGTTATATTATATATATCATAGGCTAATTATATATAAAATATTATATACCTATAAAAAGTTATAAAAATATTTATTTCACATTTAACAATAATTTAACAATTATTTCATTGGCTAAAACTTTCATAATGAAAATGGAAAGTAGAAAATAAAATAATATTTCTTTCATTAACTCTGTTTCATGTTGATAGTTTATTTCATATTCGAACCATGAAATCACGCAGAGGGAAATATGTCTTCCATTTATTTCTAGGTAACAATATATAAATCTATCGCGATCAGTATCTATTCAGTTTGAATCTTAGTCATGCATGACTAGTGTTTGCTGATGCGCGATCGATCACATTTCGCAATTAGCAATGCCGCCGCGACGAATGCTGTATTGTATTCAAACGATATAAGCCTTGGTTAGCACTTTCATAGCCCTTGTTTCGTGACGAAAAAAAAAAAAAAAAAAAAAAAAAAAAAAAAAAAAAAAAAAAAAAANCGTGAACAGGTACTGCAGATTTAAATTGGTCAACAATGTAAGACGGTGAAATAATGCTTGTAATCGTTTCGGTTGAAAACGAGTGTATGAAACAACTGCGGTAATGTTAAAGTAACTGAAAATTCGAACAATTGAAAAAGTTGAAATTGTCGAAATATTTTCTTTTTTTTTTAAAAAAAAGATCGACAATTTTCGTTTATTAAAATTTATTAAAATTTTCTAAAATTTTAATGAAACTTTTATTTGACTTGCCAAAAATCTCCTTTCCAAGATACCGATTACCGAAATAAATTCTTAAATCATATGTAATTCCGCTTTTATCTACAATGTGCTTCCGCAACTTCACTTATCGACCAATGGAAAAATACACCTCCATCTTAATCATCTTTTCGCTAAAAAAAAAAAAGTTGTTAGATGTACCAGCAAACAAGTGACAGATGATTATTAATTCAAGCAGTCACAGTCCAAGCTTGGCTTCAGACCACGTAACCATAGCTAAAGCATAAATAATGATCTCTAATCCTATGTGGTATTCAGCCTGATTATCGGTAAATAAATAACCGTTCTCGTTACAAAGCTGAAGGATTAGTTAGAAGCTGACTATAACGCCCTCCTTAATTGTAACTAATATCGATCATTCTTTAAATCTATAATTCCACCTATGTTTGGTTTCTTTATTAGCTCCAACTAATGATCAGACTGATAATGAATCAACATCATCAACACTAGCTTACAAATGATACTATAATAATAATAATTAATTTTCATATCTAAGAGCCGATATATGAACTTTTCTTGTTGACGCTTTATTTTTACAAAATTTTTCTATTAAAAAACAGTTGCTCGCATTAATATTCAGAATTACTTTAGGAACATTTGTTGAATATTTGAATACTTTTCTTACCTTATTCTTACAAAATATTTTTATTAAAAGACAGTAAAGTTACTCACATTGGTATTCAAAATTATTTTAGGGACTACATTTTATCAAATAAGCAAAATGTGGTGTCAAATATCGATAATTTTATAGAAGTAATATTTATAGAAAGATAATTTTATAGAAGTAATCATAAATAACAGGGATGAATAAAATTATCGATAATTTAAACTGTTCGAACTTCATAAAACAAAATTATACAACAATCCAGTTGGGTTCATTTTAAAACCATGAAACCAACTCCATTTTACCAACCTTAATTTTTTTGCAAAGATGTTTTTGCAGATGTATGTTATGCAGCAGATGGAAAAGATGTTGCTATTGTCGAAAACTATAAAAATTTAAACGCAAATTCACAGAAAAATTTTTTTCATGATCTATCATAATCTTGAAGATTCATTGTACATTCAGTCGTGGAAAAAAATTGTTCAACGTTACTATATCAATTTATAGCATTTATTATCTAAAAACATTTTACAATAAAATGAACGATGCATTTCGAAAGTAGAGGCTTTAAGATTCGAAATAAAGGTTTATTATTATACGATTGTTTATATATATTTAATGTTCAAATATTAATGCGAGTAACTGTATATCATTATTGAAAATTCATGCCTAAAATTTCAATACGTACTTTCCCCGCTGAGTATTCTATTGAATCGACTGAATATCGTCGATAGTATCGGTATCGATACGATCATCAGCTCCAACCGTTCAATTGTGATCCGACAAACGTGTAGAGTGTAGATAAAAGTGGATTGATCACTCGTCGTTGATTTATCGAAGTGTTCAATAAATCTTTGAGTGGAATTGTAATTTGATTATAGGCAAAAATGGAATGTACAAGGAAATAGAAACAGCGAGTCGAGACCGTGTGGTTTAGGTTAGGTTTAGGTTAGGTTTTTTCGTAGGGGAATTACCAGTTGCGAGATAGAATCTTGGATCGTTGCATACATTAGACTCCTCCGGTGTGTAATCTTCAGTCAATACACTGTTAGGCTGATAAGTTCTGTGGTAGCTATTTTGCAAAGCACCATTAATCACTGCGATCACTTCCTATTTCAAGATTCGAATTCATGTAAAGTCTGATTTATTGACTGGATAAGCATTTACTTTCGACTTACTCAGCACTTTGATATATGTAAATTGCTGTTAGAATTGTAATTGGTTTTATTGTTAAATGAATGTTAATGATATTTACTTTAGCAATGGCTGCTAATATCACGATCAAAATTTAGTATTTTTTTTTATTTAACTTATAATTTGCTTTTCTTCTAACGCCATTCGAAGGTTTTTTTTTTAATACGTTTTGCAAACATTCGGATTGATTTTTGTTATTAAGGACAGGTATAAACAGACATGTAATCAATTGTAATTCACTATTCGTCACTATTAAAACAAGAAAAATATTAAAAAAAGAAATGCACAATTAATTTCGAACTAAATGGCCTCATCGATAGTATAGAATATTTATATTAAATTGAATATTTATATTAAATTATCTTAAATCAATATTTATAACAATTTATCATCAGATACTTTAAACATATGGACAACTTTTTACAAATAAATTGTTTTAGAATAAAGAAACAGAATAAATTCAAATTGTATATTTGAAGTAAAATTGGATAAATTATATTTGAAATAAAGATGAAAAATAGCAATGTGAAATGTGAAAGAAATCATTACACGAAAAATAATTTTATCTTGAGTACCAAAATCAGATAGATCATTCGTATAGATAATCCTTATTCGAGTTAAATCATCAAATAAAATAACAAACATCTTGTAAATGTCATGAAGATTTCGAAATCATCTTCACTCTTTATCATATATAATATTCAGATATTTTCAAAACACTACAAATTTATGTCTTTTGTTACCATCTGCTGGTAACTGAAATCTACTGCTACTGAAATATGAACTTTGAAATTTATAACATGGAAAAATATTTTTGATATAAAAAAATAATCTTTCTAAAAAATGATATTATTAGTTGTAGAAAGAATTAAGTTTGCAAGATTTACAAACTTAAAATATAATAATTTAATTAGCTTCTGTGCGTTTAAAAATAAAAAAAAATTTAATAAGGAAACTTATTTTAACTCAGATATACTTCAACAATAATATTATATTAGAATACAGGCGAATAATTATGAAGTGAATATTCTAACACATTATAATTACACAAGAGTATATAATATTATTTTTCGAAATATAAGAAAACGTATATGTATAGACGTATGTATTTCGAGGTTAGGTTTAGGTTAGGTTATAATCGCAATATTGTATATTGCTATATTACTGTTCAGTTGATTGCATATAATTATATCGTTACGTTTACTCGATCAATTACGATATATACATCTTATTCGCATTTCCTTTTTTTTTTTTATCGAACGAACAGACACGAGAATCGATTGATCCGTCCATCAATCATTATTATCACCTGTTAGCGATCATTACTCTTTGGCTTAACGTTAACGAACACATGAAAAACACAAGAAATTCTACCCTGCTTTCAAACTTTAACTTTCTCGTTAATGTTATCGAACTGGCAAGGCTGCGTTGCTGAAATTTATTGCGGTTATTAATTGTCCCATTAAGCTGTCAAAACGTTGCTTGCTTCTAGTATGTAATTTTCACGTGTTTTCCTTTTGTGGAGAAAAATTTTTTACTGCCACTGTATTTCACGACGAATTGATCTTTGTTTTAAAGAAAGTAAATCCGCTTATGAATTTCATTTATTTCAACTAAACTTTATATATTTGCACTAAATTTGTACTAAATTCGATTAAATTAAAAACGAACTTTTATTTGTTGAACTCATTTGTTCTCACATTCGAAACCCCGTCATTCGAATTTTAAAATAATAATAGATGCCTTGTAGTATTAAAATATTAGACTATTGATAGAATATTAGAACAATAATAGTAAGTAATATATAGTAATAATATATATAGTAATATATTATACTAATATATAGTAACATATATTATATATTATATATTATATATTACTATATATTATATATAGTAATATATTATAAGAATTTCAACCATCCATCGACAAAAGTTCATATAAATGAAATTTTACTGCATGTCAGTTTTATTTGGATAAATAAAAGTGAAGAAAATTAAAAAATGATGAATCTTTTAATAAATGATATTTATATTATTATACAAATAAATGATATATTATTTTTTCTAAACATTAATATTTATTATATTTTTTTTAAAAACATGACAATTTTTATTTTGTAATGAATTCTGAAATTTTTATACATAGTAATATATTTTAAAAAATTGAAAGCGTTTTTCTATTAAATCATATCTATTAATTTAGCTTATTCATCCAATGAAAGATTTTTTATTTATAACTCTAATTTTCTCTAAAATTTGCAGGATAAAATATATTTCGTATCTATTATTTATTAATGTTTAAATACAATTACTGTTATTTTTATTGTAGGTCATCATTTTTGAAATATAATTTTTAAAAGAATGATTATCTATATTACTTATTCCATTTCTATGTTATGGTATTCTTATTCATTATTTATATTACTTATTCTATTTAATTGTAGAAATTCTGTGAAATCGATTTTTTGCTTACTATGTGAACTAAAACAAGAGGCAGCTATTATTTATTCTATTCCATCTTAAAAATTCTATAAAATTATTTCTGTTTACTTATTATTTATTGGTTTTCCTATTAATCTTTTACATAAAAATAATTAATAATCATTTGTAAAACGCTATTCCCTTTGAATATTTCTTTTATATATTTAATAATTTATAATAATTGAACACTATTCCTTTTCAATATTTTTTCTATTCGTTTCAAAATTCAGTATTAGTTTATACTATTTCTCATTTAAAACTAATTGCAATTTAAAACAGGAGGTCTCTAAAGTTATTTTATTTATACTCTGAATTTGTTCTTATGAGAACACTCTCTTTGTTACTTCAGACTACACTAAATCTATTATTGTTTTATATTGCTTTATAGCATAATATGATCAGATAAGTAGTAACAGTAAGTACAAGAGTTTTGTTTGAAGTTGAACACCAGACAGTACATAGATAAATTATAACATTTCTTTATAATAGGTAGGTAAGATTCTTTTCTTTACAATAAATTACAAGTATATTTAAGCTTGCAATATTTAAAAAAAAAAGACAAGATCGCAAATTATTTTTCACCATGTTAATTTAAATGTTATTCTAAATTAATGATACCATCGAATGTTAATGTTATGTAATATCAAGTAATATAAAATGTTATATAATATCAAGTCAATTGGTCAATTTATATGGTATGTGAAACTTCATTCTATTTATATTGGCACGTGGATTAGTGAAATTTTCTATTTCCAGCCAAAAGGCCAGATACCAGAAGGCTCTCGAGAGTTAAAAATTTGTTTTTGTGCAATCACCGAGGAACGATTCAACTTTGAGAATCCAAATGAAGTTAAACAGAATAGCTTGAGGTTGAAAAAAAAGAGAGATCTGTTAATAGAACCAACTGATCAAATAAACTAAATGTACATTGAATCTCGACTGTTGGAATTTAGTTAATGTTGTCATTCATTCATTTAAAATAAAAACTTTTAAGATTTTTAAGATTTACTTTGTCTTAATGTTATATATGGAATTATATGAAATAAAATCATATGAATTAATAATAATACTATAGATATTACAATATATGTGATGAACAAATATATATATATATATATATATATATATATATATATATATANTATAATCACTAAAATTCAAAATCGAACTATTATTCAGTATCACATCAATGGATGGTTTTATTGGGAAATATAATTAATGGGATTTTTTTCAATATTATGTGTGGAAAACAACATCAAATGACCACCATTTTGTTCCACTCTTCAGTTTCTCAGTGGCCACCCTATATTTACACAATTTAAGATACAGAGGAACATAATTATAAATCTCAATGCTTTAAAAATCGATCGATCCTTTAAACACTTTGCACTGATATTTTCCATGACCAAAGAAAATAACCACGTTTCGAGCCGTCCAAAGAACTCTTATCGAATCGATCGCCGCGTAGGAGGATCAACATGATCTATGAGCCACCGTAGCGACAGCATTAACGTGATCTATGGACACTGGTGATCCAGCCGCAGCTCGAATCCATTATTTTACATTCCTTGATCGAACGCGTGTGAAAGTATGTTATATTTAATCGGATCCATAGATCTTCGAAATCATTTTGAACATAACTACGAAGATAAAAGTTGGACTTAAATTTTCTTAGCATGATATGTGACTTTTCTTGTTGTTTGGTATTTCTTAACTAGCTTTTTATTCTGTTTCAAAAATTACTGTATGTTATTGATTCATATATAAATATAATTTATAATTATGTTACAAAATATAATTAATTACATACATTAAATATATATATTATATATATATAAAAAGATATAGTTTATATATATATATATATATAAAATAAGAATTTATGTATTTAATTAATTACTTTATGTCTATTCAATATTGAAATTCATATTTTTAATTATATTTACAACGTTTATATAAATTTGTTAGAAATGAATATGGAATTTGAGTAATATAAATATATTCTTTGTTTTATATTATACAAATTTAACAGAGCATTTCGTCTTAATCATAGATGAATCTCAAGTAATGAATTTTATTGCGACAAATGAATGAATTAATTACAGTAAGATCAATTATGGTAAGATTAATCTCAATTAAGGACAGAAGAATGTTTCCATCATAACTATGCAGATGAATTAAAAATATCAACCTTTTAATGGAATTGCTCAGTTCTAATTATTTATGCACAACAGAGTGTACTAAGCTTCCATTTGCTTCAAACTTCTGAATTTAAACTATAAGTATTTAAGAAATAAACTCGTGTTAAAATAAAAATTCATAATTAGAATATAAGATTTTATGGTAGAGCAGAGGGAAATAAAGAAAATGTTAGTTTTATGAATATATTCTTTAAATTATCATGTTTCAACTATACTTGCAAATTTTATCACCATATTCAATATGAAATTTCACATCCTTCTCCATTGGAACAGCTGTTTATTTTATCTAAAATCTTCACTTCATTTATACCTCTTATTATTTCAATTCTTCAATTCAGAAGTATCATATAAATGCATAAAACTCTTTCTTCCTCGGTGCTGATTGTGAGACATACAAATACAACGTGTCTTTATCTTTTTAGCAGATGGTTGACTGTAGACTTTACATTGTAGATTGTAGAGGAAGACTTCCTTCTAACGCCCATACGACTCTTTCTTCCTCGGTGCTGATTGTGAGACATACAAATACAACGTGTCTTTATCTTTTTAGCAGATGGTTGACTGTAGACTTTACATTGTAGATTGTAGAGGAAGACTTCCTTCTAACGCCCATACGAGACACCTACGCTCCTACACTGAATCGTTAAAAATTATAGCGAGCCGTTCGTTTCATCCCAAAATATGTCCAACTATTTTCCATCGTTTGAATGTATGAAATTCAAGTAAAATTCAAATAAAAGAATAAGACACCTACGCTCCTACACTGAATCGTTAAAAATTATAGCGAGCCGTTCGTTTCATCCCAAAATATGTCCAACTATTTTCCATCGTTTGAATGTATGAAATTCAAGTAAAATTCAAATAAAAGAATATCGCGATAGAAATCCATTAAAAAGAATTAAGAAAATTCGTAATTCCTAGCGACGGAAGGTTTAGGTTAGGTTTAGGTTAGTTTCTGTTTCGCCTACGCACGTATTAATATAAGCCGTATCCACGCTACAGGAGATTCTAATCCAAATGCGATAAGCATGTCGATAATCCGTAGCAAACCATTCGTGGATAAGAAATCGAATCTGACTAGAGTCAGGTATAATATTAATTAGTCTCCGACTTAATGCTATTAGCTCCTTTTGGCACGTAATTGATTTTAAGTGTGTGCACGTTTCTGTTTATCTTTTGCCTTATTGAAACTCGTTTTGCATCATTTTCTGATGATGATAATATCTAAAGAGTGATTTCTTTTACTGATTGTCCGGTTGTAATCTATCAGGATAAACTTTTATAATTTTTAATCTTCTAGCTTTTTTTTAATAATAAGCTAATTTTTATAATTTTTAATCTTCTATTTTAATCTTCTCTCCTGTCTTCATTTGATTTAATTTAATTTCATTTCATTTAATTTGATCTTACGATTATTGCACATTGTAAGGTTAAAACAAAATTTATATGTATCAGTTATTATTTGTAGATTACATTGTATATGCAATTTTATTACTTTATTTAATAAAATTGTACTATTTCAATTTTATTAAATAAAGTAATTAATATTACGTAATATTACAATATTAATAATATTACGAACAATAATAATATTACATATAATAAATAACGACACGAGGAGCATATTTTATTATAAAATCTAAAAATCTAAAAAGTTCATCATTCAAATTGGTAAAAGAAAAAAAAAATTGTCACGAACAAACGGATATTTAAATATTTATAACTATTAATATTTTACTTCAAACGTTTTATCCCACATTGATCCGCTGAAAAATTTACTTTCTCTACTTCCAGTAGACTGACGATATGAAACGTAATTATAATAATTTTTATTATCTTACTGTTCAAACTAATTCTATTTTAATTTCAAATAATTATCAATTAATTAATTCAAATAATTATCAATTGATTAATTCAAATAATTATCAAAGTTTCGCAGCGGCAAGGCGGCAGTTCTTCGCCACGCAAGTTCCTCGACGTTCAGAGTTCCCACGAGGCACGCACTTTTCCAGATTACACGAGTCTCTACACGAGATCCCGCTCGTTCCTCATGACATTCTCAAACATCGTTCTCCGAGTCGGAACGAGCGCGCAAAGGCCGCGCACGAAGATACGTAACCTCTGTAAAAGCGTAAATCTGCCGGGTCTCGAGGTTTCTCGTTCCACTTTGACTGATTCGTCGGCGACGGGATGCTTTAAATTGCAGGTGAAACCTTTCTGAATACTATTTGTTCGTCCGCAAACGAGAGAACACGATGTACACGATCTTACAATGATAACAAGCCTAGTTAAGACTGCACGTATGTATGTGTCCATGCTTTCTATATGCTATCTTGTGTTAGAATAACTGCTAATGTCACGTAGAATGTGATAATTGATTCAAAACTTCCCATAACGATTATATATAAATTAATACAGAGGCAAAATCGATTAATAGAATTTTTCGATAATTGAATAATTAAGCCTTTTTGATACTGAATTGCACTCAAACAAATATTAAGAAAATAGTCAGTTTATTTCGAGATCTGAAAATGCTATTTTTTTTTTTTTATTGCTGAATTACTAAACTTTTTAGCACATGCAAAATGTACTTAACGATTTTTCATATCGACACTTCCTGGCTTACCGATGGTACTCACTTTGAAACTTAAATTTTCGTTCTAAATTTTCGTCATTTCGAGGTTATGAAATCGCAATTTATTGTGACATAAGCTACAACTTTACGAANATATTTAATATATAATATATAATATATATATATATATATATATATATATATATATATATATATAAGTTGAAAATGTAGTACAGACTAAAAGCTCATCGTTTTATTACTCACCGTATTTAAGTCCGCGCCATTTTGAAGCCAATTCCTGATATTTATACGTTGGAAGAACATTAAACTGCGATTGTCTAGGAGATGAAGCACAAGGCTTATAAACAACCATGCACTTCACACACTTCCGGTTTGGAGATGGTACCGGATACGCCGGTTGGATGTGCACGTATGCCATAGGGGTGACGGACTGTGGCGAATAGTAATTCGTGTATCTCTTTCGACGAATACTCGATTGTTTCTCACGGTCGACATCAGCCTTTCGAGTGAACGATAGAAGCAAGTTCAGTTCTTCAGACTCATCATACTTTCTCAAATTTCGCATGGCAAGCGAAAGATCAGGCGAGTTTACACTTTGCTGTTTAGCAACGAATTTTCCATACGTTTCGTCGTTCCCGGATTTGCTTGTTTTTAACGAATTATACGACTCCTCGTCGTTCACCGAAAATTTTCGAAATTCACCGCGTGAATTCGATTTTTCGTTCACTCTTTCATTCTTGTCTGTGAACGCATCGTATAAATTCGACTCTTGCATTTCGTTCAGCTGATGAATCACCTTCGTTGCCTCGTCGTCGAACAATTCCTCGTTTCGACGAGGCAAAGAGAAAGCGGAATCGGTTCTTTCGAATCCACCGGACGTCTCGACGCGATGACCTTGCACAGTGCCGATCTGACGGAAATCGACGGAAGGATCGATGGCCTGAGGCGATCGATCGCCTCTTTCGACGATCTTCCCGCTTCGATCATCCCGACCTTCGCTTCTGAACTGCTCGGAAGATCGGATCGGTCCGTGATGCTCACGAAAAAAACGCATCCCTTCGAGATTCCGCGTTCTTGTGATCGATCCCTCGTCTCGTTTATATTCTCCCTGCCTGTTGTCTGTTTGGTCAGACAGCCGATCGGAATTATGGAAATCAGGGAAAATCCTCCTCGAGGAACCGATCCGATTTACCTTCCCTTCGATCCTCCGATCGAATTCAGGACCGTGACGAGGATTTCTGTTACTTATGCTTTTGAGAAGAAGCTCTTCTCGTTCTGTCAAGTTCAACTCGTTGCGCAAGGAGGCCGCGATACTTTCCATTTTCGCCGGTCCCTCGGTTTCGTCATCGTTTTCACCGCGTTGCAAGGTTAGCGAAAGGCTATTGGTCGAGTAGTAACTTCGCGGTGAACTCTTCCCGACTTCATTCATCGATTTCGATCCATTCACTCGGCGCGACAAATTCGCTTCAACGTCGCTCCTTTCACCAACCATTGGCGAGCCATTCAACGCGTCGATCGAAAATCGGGTTCTTTCATCCAGCTCGCCTGTGCTTCCAACTGCCTGCTCGACCCTAAATGTATAATTCGCCTCATCATCGTCATCTTCCAACGACGCGAAATCGCTCCTCTTTGTAATTGAATCGATCCTCGAGCCACGGTTATTTTCTACAAGCGAGTTTCCCATCGTAATCGAATCCCCCGTCGACTCTTCTTCGTCGAGCTTCCTTCGACTTAACGGGGAAAGTACATTTCCCGATTTATGATCGTTGATCGAACGATCGCTTCCCTCTTCATTCGGCGAATTTTGATTACTCTTCAAGTTCGACGATGGAAGCGAATTATTTCGATCTTTCGTAGGGATCGTAGAATCCCGAGACGAAAGTGACTTATCTGTGGAATAATTCTCGCGTCTCTGAGACTCCAATGGCGAGGATGGCTCTTCCATCGAGTAACTTACCGAACCACCGTCGTGTTCGTTTTTTATCGAATACTTTTCCACCCATAACGAGCTTGACACCGAGTAACTTATTGGCTTTCGATCATCGTCGCTCGCGAAATCCCACGACCTTGCGACTGAATGACTTCTCGATCTTTCATCATCGTGGCTCGGGGTCCGTGTTTCTTCTTTCGGCTTCTCTTCGTTTCCTTCGTGGCCTCGTCGACTGTTCGACGCGAAATAGTTGCTGTCGGAATCGATCGGCCTGGAAGCAGACAACGCGTCGCCGACCGTGTCGAGCCGCCATCCTAATAGAAACAAGGCCCCTACTCCGAGGGCCAGGACGCCCCGGGTCCACGCTGACCTTCCGGGGTACATTTCTACCCCATGCTCACAGGAAGCACCGCGCCTCTATCATCACGTTGCCATCTCACAGTGAAATGATCGGCTTCCAGAGCTATCGAGACGTTTGCAAACGAGGGCTTATATACCACTTGCACTTTGATTCTGACGTGTTTGTTGTAGATTTAATGATATTCAATTGCTTGCTAGCTTTGCTAATTCAGTAAATTCGATTCTTCAATTTCGTAGCTGATATCTTTTGTTCATCTTCCAACAGGCCCACAGTAGACATTCATTGGTCACTTAGCTGTCCCAGTTTATGTTTCTTCACTGTTCACTTCATCAAGTCATTGTGAAGAAAAATTAAAAAAAAAAAGAATGGATCGTTGTTCTTTACAAGATTACTTGACATAGGAACATTCAAAGAATGTTTATTATTTATCAATTCATATTTTGATTACAAAACTTAACATTATTCGTAATTATTCGCGACACTTTCTAAACTGTCGATTTCTTGCAAAGAAAAACACGTGTCTTCGATGATAATTAATTCCTTCGACGAGTTTGTTTCTTGTTTTAATTAAGTTTCGTGAAGATGATTTCAGATATAAATATATATATATATATATATATGCTCGAACGTGGATCTTTGATATTTATTTTACAATTGCACCGGTGACGCTGATCTGAAAGATAAATATAACAATTGTCCTTCTTCAACGAGTAGGTTTGCTTTTAAAACAGTTTCAACAATTATCAACTGTTGATCACTGATTTATCGCAATAGACGAATATTATCAACACGTTTAGATTTTCATAGACGTTTACAAAACGTTTGATTCCACTGGCTGTACATTTTTAAGATTCTCATCACTTCTAACAAACAGTTCGTTTACTGTAAATTTCCCAGACTCTTCACTGAGTTGGTCGTTTTAAACAGCGCGTAGTTCAAATGGTCGACGATCGGGATCTCAAGATTATTGGATCGACGCGATTCATTCGTAAGTCATGTAATTTTTGTCACGGCAGCCAAGAAAGGAGATTGCGTGGATCTACGAAATCTTGTTTCCAGGCGGTGGAGGCTGTTTCTTGCGCGCATTCCCTGCCCCCCGGGTCGTCGTACGATTTCCAGTGGCGGCCACGAGAATACGCTAACTCCAGTTAGGCGACAAACCAAGCCAAATCGCAAGGACACCTTCAAAGATTTGCGAATGAAAAGCCAGAGGATCCAAAGATCTAGAGAGAGAGAGAGAGAGAGCTGGAGAGACCGGGTAAGAAAAAGAGCTGCTCGATCGAAGAACCCGTCCTTGGTCGATCGACGATTCCTCTCTTCGAGAGACAAGCTTCCAAGAGGGGACACGATCGAGATATATCGCGAAACCGCGAGCAGAGGCACACGTGGACCACGACGAGGTGAATATGTACCAGCTTCGACGGCGGCTCGAGAGACACTGGCTTGCTACCATTACCATTAGCCGCCTTTCCTCTCTCCTCTCTCTTCCTCTTCTTCCTCGCGTTCTCCTTCTTCCTGCGGGAAACCCGAATCTCTCCTCTCCGCGACTTCGTCGATCGGAGCACGTGGGTGTATACGCGACTGGTTCCGCAGAGGATCCACTGCTCCCGTTTTCCCTTGTCCCTTTTTTGCTTCAGGGCCTCCTTACGATTACGTCGCACGCGCGTAATCGTAAACAATACTCCCCGATCACAGGCAAGATTTTTTTTTTTTCGACGACGAGAAAAATGAGCTTGAAATTTTAATTATCAACGAATATATTTTACTATTCTCTATTCCCTGTTCTTAAAGTATAAAATTTTTTTTCTCTTTTTTGGGTTTAATTCTGGTACTTGTGATATATCGAACTTGTATAATTTAGAAACATATGTGAATCCATGATATTTTCTGGTATTCTTCGTTATTAGTTGTGTACTTTCGATTGAGAATTTTCGATAAATTTTACTGACAGAATAATTTTAAATATAAGTAGATTCTAATACAAAATGAAAAAACACATAATCAATGTACTTAATTATTACGTGTGTCAATTGGTTTTAAAACATGAAGATTTATCGTTTATCATTAAATTTATTCAACGAAAGGAATCGTATGTTTAATGATAACAAAACTTCTAGACTTTGCAGATAGTGATATCTAGTTTGTCTTTATAAATAGATACCTCTTTTTTTTTCGAAAGATTTTTTTAGTAGATCGAACAAATTGATTTCGAATCAATTGAAAGATTTTAATAAGATAAGTTTGAAGAACATTGTTTTTTAAAAAATTATACATCTTTTGTAAATACGTTTAATAAGCATTGAAAGAAATTCCTTGCATCATTTTGTTTGCAAAATTTATTACAAAAATCGTCTTTCATACTTTCTGTTTTTTAATACATTAATTATATATTCAATTGATTAAAATTTTACGACGTACGACGTATTTTTAAACTGTGAACATTTTTTTTACAAATTATCTATCGAAAACGAATTTTAGCATAAGTCCTACTGTTGTAAGTGAGAGACACGTATTCATTGAGCAAGCTTTCCATTTAAGTTTAAAACATTCGATGTTGATATTAGCAAAGTAGGTCGAACCGAGCACTGCAATGCTTTGTTATCGATTGTTTAGCTATTAGATAAGAAGACGATGTATTTCGCACGAGTGTAAAGATAAATACGTGCTCTGATGTGTATAAGGATACTTTTACTGCAAACTAACTGGAATCGCATATTAGAAACTTCTTTTATTAGAACAAGAATTCTAACAGAAAAATATTTAGATATTATGATAATAAAAAAATTATAACATATAATATATAATTAAAATATATAATATATAATATATATAAAATATGTAATATATAATTAAAATAATATTATGATAATAAAAGAATTATAATATATAATATATATAATTTTTAGTAAGTAGTAAAATTAAATCTGTAATAAATAATGTTTTTAAATATTCTTCACATTACTCTATTATATTTTGCGTCCACTGTAATTTTCGAATTCTTAAATATAAAGAGAAATACCTTATATCCAATCACAACTAAAACAGAAAACAGAAAATGTCGAAAAACATGTAATAAATATTTAAAATATACTAATGATTGAATGTTTAAGTCATTAGATCTTTTGAGAGAATGAAATATCTTTTAAAATATTGAGTTTTCAATGACTTTGAATTATAGTTTTCATTTGCGCTTATACGCAAAAACCTAAACCTAACCTAAACCTAACCTAAATCTAAACCTAACCTAAATCTAAACCTAACCTAAACCTAACCCTAATCTAAACCTAAACCTAAACCTAAACCTAAACCTAAACTAAACCTAACCTAAACCTAACCTAAACCATACTACTTTATTTATACTTATAAATAAAGTAGTATGGTTAGGTTAGGTTTAGGTTAGGTTTTCAAAAAAGAAATATTTTGCAAACAATTGATGCATTTGCGACAAATATCACGTCACAGAGCGGTAAACATTACCACGAAGTCTTTTCCTATTTTTTTTTTTAACTTTACTTGGAATAAAGATAAGGTAATCGCACACAAGGAATTCTTAAAAGCCTAATGAAGATATAGGAATGTTTCTTCTTCAACAAATTCAATATTGAAAGAAAAAAAAATTAATAAATATACGAAAGTTGAAAATGATTTAATATTATATTTTAATTTTTTATGTAATTCTTAAAAGCCTAATGAAGATATAGGAATGTTTCTTCTTCAACAAATTCAATATTGAAAGAAAAAAAAATTAATAAATATACGAAAGTTGAAAATGATTTAATATTATATTTTAATTTTTTATGTAATATGCATACATTAAACCCATTTTATTTCACGTTGGTGTCACTTGTGCATATTTCTATAGTTCAATCTGATTCTTGGAATTGTTCTGTGTTACCGTTAGAATTTTTAATACATTTAGAGGAATATATAATACTTTTTCATAAACATGCAGAGTGTGATTTAAG
>NIPQ01093227.1:0-18202 GCA_002806875.1 Lepidotrigona ventralis hoosana
ACTTGATGACTATCTTCAAAACAAGATGTGATATGCAAAGATTATTTTATATATTGTTGATTATTCCAGATTCTTTTCTGCACTCTAAATACTCATAAAATTGATATGAGCGAGTTATTAGGAAGTCAGATAGGAGTAGGGGACTTCATATTTGCACACAGAAAAGGTAAAACTATAAATTTTGTATCATTCTACATTTTAAACAACATTGTGTTTTGTTGGACCTTCCTTCAATTGTTACTAATTTGCTTACTTTTAGGAAGGCCTAAAGAGATAGAACTGGTGAAAACGAACGAGTCCCTCGGTTTAACTATAACTGACAACGGTGCTGGCTGCGCCTTCATAAAACGAATCAAAGAAGGCTCGACAATCGACAAAATAAAAGTAATCGAGGTTGGAGATCATTTGGAGAAGATCAACTCAACTAGTCTAATTGGCAAACGTCATTTTGAAGTGGCAAAAATGTTAAAAGAGATTCCTATGGGTGAAACATTCACCTTGAGACTTGTAGAACCATTGAAAAATGGTTTTGCTAACATTGGTCCACGAGGAGACATGAGGAAGGGAAAGAAATCCAGTTATGGAACTGGAAAGGAAACACTCAGGTTCAAAGCTGATGGAAGTGCCCAGATTATACAAGAAGTATTTAATTACCTTTTGTAAAAAGCAAGATGAACTATATGAATTATATTATATATAATATAATNTGAAAAATGGTTTTGCTAACATTGGTCCACGAGGAGACATGAGGAAGGGAAAGAAATCCAGTTATGGAACTGGAAAGGAAACACTCAGGTTCAAAGCTGATGGAAGTGCCCAGATTATACAAGAAGTAATTAATTACCTTTTGTAAAAAGCAAGATGAACTATATGAATTATATTATATATAATATAATTTTTTTGTAAAAAATTCATTTTTTCTCTTGTTGTTGACACTACCAGGTGGATAATGCTGCAACCATAGGCATAGAAAAGATCAACGTGATTCTGGAGAGTTTCATGGGCATCTACGACACAGAATTAGGTACAATAAAATCGTCCAATAGTGTATTGAAAAATTTACAAATGCAATTACAAGGTTTGATACATTTGTTGGATTCTTCTCTCAAATAGCTACACAAATTTGGGAGCTTGCAGAGGGCAAGCGTAACAGCAGTGAATTTGCAGAAGCAATTGACAATTCGGATTTAGAAGCTTTTGGATTCACAGATGACTTTGTTATCGAGTTATGGGGTGCCGTGACTGATGCCAGAGCTGGAAGACATCGATAATGCCGCCGATTACATGCCAATTAATAGGACCAAATGAAGAAAGGAGAACCATTTCCTTTATTATGAGCTTAAAATCTGTGCTATAGAAATGTGGTATATTTAATAATTGAACTGTAAATTATTCGTAGGAATTAATATTTTGAATTTGTACAATTTATACTATAAATTTATACATATTTAAAATAAGATAAAAATAAAAAATATATTTGAAAGAATTATAGACATCTCTTATCATAAAAATAAAAAAAAAATATATATAAAAATTTGATTAAATATTTGCTAATTATAATAAATAATATAAAGATATAATAATTATAGAGAAAATAACAGAAACAGATAAACAAGTTTCTCAATTTCTTGTTTTGAAAAATTGTAATGTAAAAAAGTTTGAAAAATCATTAGAAAATCATTTGATTTATTGGTAATGATATATGCATGATAATCGTTTTCTTCAGAGATACAAAATGTTTTATCTCGTTCAAATTTAAATCTTGACATATTTTTATTACTCGAATAAATAAAAATCAACCAATGAGAGTCAGAGGAACTGTTATCTATGAAGTTTGTGTCACTGCTAACTGCTGACTGAATATTTTGCAATATTTAACCTACAACTTTAATTAAACAACATAAATTTTTGCCTCAAAAATGGTTTTTGCCATAACTAGGGCCGGTTTTATATTTTTTCGTACTAACACGGGATCTAAAAATAACTATAAATATCTTAAATTGCCAAGAGTACGTAATATTAACATAAAAGTATACCGACTAACCTACTAATTTCTTATTAGTAAAATGATTTGTCATCTTTTATGTGTCCTTATTAAGTAAATTTTATTATATCTTAATCATAAATTTTAGATTTAATTTTTTTTAATTTATATATATATAAAAATTTTTTTTATTTATATAGAAAAATGAAAAAAGATTTAAATAATTGTCATATTTACTATACTGTCCTTTAGTAAATTAAATAAACATGGAATGAAACTTCTCTTTGCTAGATATGCGCAGTAAACCTTTCCATAAAAACTGGCATCCCTCAGCCAGAGGAAGAGGCCCCAAAGTTAAAATCACCAGTAGGAGATGGGAAGGTATTCAAGACCGCAGGTGAAGCTATATCAGACATACCAGATGGTGCTAAACTTCTGGTTGGTGGATTTGGACTTTGTGGCATTCCTGAAAACTTAATTGCAGCTGTATTAAAACGAGGTTCCAAAGATCTAACTGTTGTTTCAAATAATGCAGGGGTTGAAGACTTTGGATTAGGTATACTTTTGAAGGAATATAGAATTAAAAGAATGATTGCTTCCTACGTTGGTGAAAACCCTGAATTTGAGAAACAGTACCTCAATGGTAAATTAGAGGTTGAATTAACTCCGCAGGTAAACATTGGTGACTAAAATAGTTTCAATTTCAATTAAATTACAGAACATTGAAAATTTCAAGGTAATACTTTTTTATACATATACAGGGTACATTGGCAGAACGTATTCGAGCAGGAGGAGCTGGTATTCCAGCGTTTTACACTCCTACAGCATATGGAACGATAATTCAAGAAGGTAATGTCATTGTGAAATATGATGAAAAGGCAAATCCAGAGATATCCGGTGAACCAAGGAATGTGGCACAATTCAATGGAAGGAACTACGTCATGGAAACTGCCATAACAGGAGATTTTGCTCTGGTGAAGGCTTGGAAAGCAGACAAAGCTGGCAATTTAGTTTTTAGAAAATCAGCCAGAAACTTCAATCCGGTGATGTGCAAAGCAGCTAAAATCACTATTGCAGAAGTAGAAGAAATTGTAGAAACCGGTCAATTGGACCCCGATCAGGTTCATTTGCCAGGAATTTTTGTGGACAGAATTGTGAAAGGTCCTTCGTACGAGAAACGCGTGGAGGTTCGTGTACCTTTGTCAAATTAAATATTTCAATAATTTATAAAGAGGATTATTAAAACATTCGTTTCTTTTGTATTAGAAACAATATACGAAGCAAAATGTAAAACCCAAAAAAGTGACACCAGCGAGTAAAGCAAGGGACAGAATCATTAGACGAGCTGCCCACGAATTTAAAGACGGAATGTATGGTAAGGAATTCGAAAACAAATACATACTTCGAATTGAGATTCCATTAAACAAATTTTCTACTAAATAATAAACTTCCTACAGCTAATTTGGGAATCGGTATACCCATGCTGGCCTGCAATTACATTCCGAAGAACGTGAAGGTGACACTGCAGTCCGAAAATGGTATCCTTGGTCTGGGTCCATTCCCTGACGAGTCAGAACTCGATCCAGACTTGATAAATGCTGGAAAAGAAACAGTCACGGTTCTTCCTGGAGCCTCTTTCTTTAGCAGTGACGAAAGCTTTGCAATGATTCGAGGGTACTTACAGGAGATTGAATATTTATATTTTGTTTTCATTGTTAGTGGAGGATCGTACATTTGAACTTCTTTCAGAGGTCACATCAATTTGACGATGCTCGGTGCTATGCAAGTTTCAGAGAATGGAGATCTCGCTAACTGGATGATACCAGGAACTATGGTGAAAGGAATGGGTGGCGCAATGGATTTAGTTTCTGCTGAAAGTACAAGAGTGGTAGTTACCATGGAACATAAAGCTAGAGACGGAAGCCCAAAGATTTTGAAAAATTGCACTTTGCCTGTCACAGGTAATTCTCTTCATTGGAATATTTCGCAAGATAGAGACGGTTACGCGTATTTTAATTCTAGGTCAACAATGCGTGGACTTAATAATCACGGATATGGCAGTGTTTGAAGTAGTTCACGGAGAAGGATTGAAATTAATTGAAATCGCGCCAAACATTGACATCAGTGACGTTGTTAGTTCTACAGGATGCGAATTCTCAGTAGCTGATGATCTTCAAGAAATGAAACAAGTAGACTTGGAAGACTGTCAGTAGTTTCTTTAAATATCAATGAAAGAATATCGTTAAATACAAATGAAAGTCACGCAAATTTAGGCTTCGCCTAAATTCTAAGATAAAAAGAATGAAAATGAAGAATACTTAAATACTTAAAACCATTATTTTCTAATTATAAAATTACAAAGTCACGTCGTCTTTACCTCTAAGAATTGTAAAGCTTAATTATAAATGTAATATAAGTACAGTACTTTATGCAACACGGTAGTTAGGTTCTAACAAAGGTAATATAATTTTGTAATATATTCATTTATACATTCGTTTTTAAATATAAGTGCTGCTTATATCGAACTCTAGAGTACTTTATCTAAACTTTCTTGTTTTTAGTTTCTATCGAACTTATTCTCTGAATTTGGCTTTCACTTTCGCTGGAAGCGGTAACAGGTACAGAACACTGTTAAATATACTCAGTCCAACAGCAAAAGCCAAAGAAATTAACAAGTTTAGGTCAACGTTCAATACTTCTGAGATATTCTCGCCTTCGCGCGTAAACCGTTCTATTAAATAGGCTCTCCCATCTGGGTATCTGCACAGTTCCGGTATTCCAGGACACGCGAAACTTTCATTGTAATGCAAATTTAAAAACGCAGGTACATCAATGGCCAATTGATTCAAAGCCAATGATGCATACCTAGCAGGTAATGCAGTGGAAACTGCAGCGAGCCAATAAGGCAGACCTTTCAGACTTCTGATAGTTCCGGATCCAATTATCAAGAACACCAAGGTCATGTATAACACAGTTATTGCACCGGTGATAGGTCTGCCAACTACCATGAGCACTGCAACGGTTATTTGCTCTGCTGCCACATAGCTAGCCCATAAAACACCACAGGCATAAGCCCAAGTAGATAAATCTAGCTCTAAAATAGGTGTCAGAATGCCAATCGTGATCATGGTGGATATAAAACTCAATGGCAAGCTCAGCAATGCGTAAGCAGTCAAGAACATTGCTCCACCATAGAGACCTTCTCTTTTCTCTTGATAATATCTGGCCCTATAGCCTGGAACTTGATAATTAACAAATGTTATGTAATACTGGTGTATATTAAATTGCATGAAAAGATAAAAAAGATTGGACTAAATGTACTTACAGAGGAGAGCTGTGCACGCTATTCCAGCAACGTAGAACAGAGTCACTACATTGAAGACTAGACCGCCTGTTTGCAGAAATATTCTGGACTGCATAGGGGTTGAATGCGAATAAAGGATACTCATCAGAGCTATGGAGAAAGGTAGCAATAATAGCCTGGCAGCAAAGTGTCCCAAGCCAGATTTATTGAAGGCAAATGTTGCTGCCATACCTCTCCTAAATAAACGTAAAGGTTACACCGACGTCAATTATTTCAGGGAATAATAGCCATACGTTTGTAAAAATACATACAAATACAAGGCGAACAGAGTGGAGAAACATCCTGGTTTGATTCCACGCCCTAACCCTTTGTGCATAATTCCTAGAGGCGTATCTTTGATATTGGGCAGTACTTGGGGCGCCTCTTTCATGTAAATAACACCCTCGGCCTTGAATTTTTCAACCAAAACAGATATCTGCTGATTTGATTCTAAGAAACGATCTCTCGAGCGACGGTCGACGGTTGACAAACACACTAAAGTAGCCATTATTACAACTTGACTATTACAACCGAGCAAATACCTAATTATTGCATCTAATACGCATCCACCACATGTACTTACGGTAATACATCAGAGGATTTTCGAGCTCGGGACAAGGAAAACCGATATAAGTGAAATAGTCCAACATGCTTCTGGTCGGTCCAGAATAAACCACTGCTCCCAGACATAAAAGAGTCACGCGACTCACGAAAGGCAACACGTCTGATCTAGGAGTTTCCATCGTCAGAACAACGATGGAACCTCTCCTGGTTGCGTAAGACCAAAGCATAGAAACGATCAAATACGTATTTAACGGATCAGTGTCCCAGGTGGGCTCGTCCAAAAGTAACAACGTAGGATCTTTAGCCAACTGTACTCCCAGCATGAGTCTTCTGTACTCCGGCTTCGTCAGATCGTTCACCGACCTATTTGCAACCTGAGACAGAGCCAGGTCGGCCAGAGTTTGTCGAACCCTGGCTTCCCTGTTGCTCAAATTGGCAAGCCATGTGGCATAGGTCAGTGTCTGTCGAACTGTTAGACTGGGTAACAAATGACACCTGTGAGCAACGTATCCGCCATGTCGTCTGAACAATTCTGGCGTTAATAGATTATTGTTTAGGACGACTCTGCCCCTGGTTTCTCCCTCCGCCCTTCCCGCTGAAAGACAAGAAACTTCCGGATGATTTCCAACGTCCAATTAACGATATTTGAGCCTAGATCATTATCTTACCAATGACGTCGAGCAAAGCTCTCTTTCCAGATCCTTTCGAGCCCAAGATCGCTAATACCTCGCCACCATGAACTCGAGCAGACACGTCTCTCAACACTGCAGTCGGTTCTGACTTGCTCAAACAACTTCCTTCGATAACCACAGAAGTGGAATGAAACACGTTGGAGATATCAAGGGTACAGTCCGATGGAATCATCCTGAAACCCTCTGGGTTATCTCATAACGAACCTTTTAGAAAAGACTAGAGTTCTTGCTTAACTCGAGGGTGAAGTACAAATTTCGAAGACAAAGTTGTATTGAAATGAAAAAACAATTGGGTTCTCCCAATAAGATAGTATTTGGTCGCAGTGATTCCACTCCAAGAAAACACACAGAATGGAGAAAACGACGTACAACAGACGAGCACAGCGGCTAGAGAAGTGAACATGGCATATAAAACGTAGCGATCGGTAACAATACCTGGCTGGGAGTTGGCTTCACGAGGTGAATGTCTTCTTTGAGAGGAGTTTGGTGGGAGGAAGGTAGCATCAGTGGTAGCTCAAGGGTGTACTCACCGACTCCCATCCCCAGTTCTTTCCTTAGTGCCTAGAATCACGCAGAAAAGAGGAAGATCCTTTCAAATGACACCAGCTTCAACTAGTAATTTTTCACAAACATTCGCAACGTTATGTACGAAATTTTGTCCCGTTTTGAAATACGTTTGAACACCTTTTTGATTGTAGTAAATCAACTACTTTGAACGCTTCGTAGATACCAATAAGAATAGGACGAGATTAAAAGTTAACGATGTGACGGAAATAATACTCAATCAGCCACAAATTGACACGATCGGAAGTCAAGGGCCAGATTTTTAGTAGCTACTTCATTGAGAATTTGAAAGAGCAGCAAGGAAGGAAGGGAATGTGGAGAGGGGGTTCCGTTGGAGGTTCGGAAGGCACGTCTGTCAGAAGGCAGCGTTTAGAAAAGACTCCTCGGCGTTGGACATACCGATGCCACTGCGGTATCGCAATCGCGGATCGGGTGATGCGTTCGCGGTTCCCGTCGTGCGATCCCTTCGCTGACAGACACGGTGTTTGCCCTCGAAATTCCTACCCGGAGTTACCAGAAAGAACGACGACCAAACGAAGAAGAAGAAGAAGAAGAAGACCGGGAGGAGTGGACGGAATGGAGGAGCAGCATCACCTTGACTCGACCAGCTCATCCTGAATACCGGTGGTGAGTCATTGTCATGAAGACTCTCCGGGAATGTATAAAGTTCCATGGCACGCTCAATTCCTGACGTTCACGCGATTGCCTCCTTCCTCCTGCACGTGAATCCTATTTTTAACGAAAAGATCATTAAACCATCGTTGTTTGTTTCTACTTTGAGTAGAGAAATTGGCAAAAAAACTCGTGATTCATAGGGTAGTTGCAAAACATTTTTTACTCGATGGAGATGCCATCACGGGGCAGAGGAAGGATTCTTGATCGAATTCTTGTCAGGCGGGGAAACTGAAGAAAACAGAAGAAAACGGCTGATACACTATTCCATGGCCAGTCATGGTTCAACGACTGGGAGACTGATTTTGCATAATGAGAGAGTAATGGTACCGGTGAAAGCATACGTGAGATTGGCAATTATTTTCCTTCGAATATTTGTGAATTTTTTTTTTCAAATTAATCGCTTATGAAACATAAACGGGAGGAGAGGGGAGGAGAAAGAGGAGAGATTCTAAACTGGCAAAGGAAAGGAAGCCAACAAAAGCGCGGTTAATATTCCGTGGCCACACTTTCCTGCTGATGATTTTCATTTCACTGATGCTTTCACTAGCTTGATAATCGTTTAGGTAACGACGTAACAAATTAATTACTGTTACTCGTCACGTTCGTGTCGTTAGACGAATTATTTTTCATATTGATTTATCATTATTTAATGGTCAAATGATGCCAAAAGATCAAGAACAATGAAGGGATTACATTTCGAGGTGAATGCAGTTTATCGAAAGTTTTAAGAAACAGAAATGGTGATGGGAGAAACTTGCGTGAGGGAGACTGTTTGGAGATTTCGATGAGCGCATAAGACACCTGTACTTCAACCATGGACGGCACTCGGATGATTTGCAATGTTAATTAACTCTTTCTCACAACAGACAGTCGTACCCCCGTAGAATATTAAAAAAAAACGTGACAGCACTGACCTCGGTGCACGCCTTCATAAAGCATTCCTTACCTTACCGCGTGGCTCTAGTGGTGGAACGAATACAAATAATTGAGTTCCACAGAAGCAAACATGAAACATCACAGAAGACACCAGTACAAAAGTTTAATTAGTCTGCGAAAACATATAAAGATGATAAAATATAGCAAATTATTCCTTGGACCATCTACTTTTTAAGCTTTAAACTTATACATAAATTCAAGGAATTTCTTAGAAGACACCAGTACAAAAGTTTAATTAGTCTGCGAAAACATATAAAGATGATAAAATATAGCAAATTATTCCTTGGACCATCTACTTTTTAAGCTTTAAACTTATACATAAATTCAAGGAATTTCTAAAAGAATCAATGATAAGAGAATAAGTTAAAACAAATTTTGAACCGTTTTTCCAAAAATTGCGATTTTTTCAAGAATCGTTTTTTCCTAGTTATTATAATAATGTTATAACTGTACAGAGAATTTATGCTGTAGAAGAAGTATACCTAGCCAGCAGAATCAAAAAAACCATGCTGGTACTCTTATCGTTTCTCGTGACATTAGTGTCAAGGTTTGTTCCCTGATCGGTGCACTAATTCACCTGACGATTTGGTGAACTTTCCACAGTTTCTTGCACGTGGTATCCAGGCCACGCTTTATTAAAACACGCTCTCTGCCACGTGTATGTTCGTAGAAATCGGTGCGTGGGACAATCTCACAGCCAGCGGAAGAGATTTCGAAACCAGAGTATTCGCCTTCCCTAAATTATCCAAGTCGGCCAAACAGTTGGAAAACATTCTTGTATCGTAGAAAGAGCGTGTTATGTCAGTTACATACGCCATAATAGAGGACAATTACAGCAATCTAATGCCATCAAGAACAAGAAATTTTGTTTTATAAAAAGTTAAATATTAAAAAAGATAAAGAAGCAAACCTACCAACTCCGAGGAAATAATTAATCTTCCATCATAAAACGCTGCTTTTCTCGAGTTTCGTCCTAATAAGTTATTAGCCCAGTCTCACGTAATTTAATTGCAAGTGCAGAGAACAAAAGCAGTGACACTGGCGGTGCATTCATCTAGAGAGAAAGAGAGAGAGAAAAAAAAAGAATAGAGAAGAAAATGAAGAAGTAGCAGAAGCAAAGAAGAATGTTATCACGTCATCAAGTTACATGCACGCTCGTGATAGTTAATCCATTTAACGTGGAGTCGCTCCACTGGCACACAACTATCACTTTTCATCACGAAAGTCTGATGCCCAGTGGATTGAAAAGTAAATTTGCATGCACATAGTTCACTGGCTGACGATGAAAAGTCACTGAACGTGTCGAACGTGTATTAATTAAATATCACCTTTCACAGGAGACTATGCTCCACTGAATTCGTGATATGTTGACGCTTTTCACGAAATTTAACCAGAAACTTGGACGTGTCGAGGAAGTGGAGGGTAGGGAAGAAAAAATATATGGTGGCCAGTTCGATACAGCTGTTGCAGAAACGGGATATGCAAATGAACAGTTAACTCGAATACAAGATAGTTATCTGGCTCTAAAAAAAGAAA
The DNA here is from genome assembly GCA_002806875.1 of Lepidotrigona ventralis hoosana. NCBI lineage: Eukaryota > Metazoa > Arthropoda > Insecta > Hymenoptera > Apidae > Lepidotrigona > Lepidotrigona ventralis. The sequence goes on from NIPQ01093227.1 coordinate 10,295, forward strand.
AGAGCTTGTACGCGATGTTACGTAAATCATAGGGAAACATTACCGGTCGATGATCGCAACTTGCTGGATCATTATACATTAAGCGAGGAGAAATCTGCATGTACATATGTGAAATCGTCGGAGAATTTCTGATTGTATTCTCTGGAGATGACAATAGAAATGATAAGCTTCAAATGACAGTTTCATATGAGTTTTGTACAGTTTGCCTTTCTTTAAGATAGATAGATAAAAATAAACGTTGCATAATCCTATTTTACAAAAAAGTAGTTGATGAGATGATTATGGAAGAACTTGGAAATTTTGATTTATGAAAATTAAATTTGTTTATTTCGAAGGATTTTGTAGCTAAACGATGAAGCAGAGCAGCTAAGCGACGATTAACTGTGGAAATATCGTAGAATCTTGGCTACCTTCGGCCATACCGTTACTCGATGACGAGTAAAAATCTCAGCTAATGTCGAAGAAATGGGGGGAACAGTTTCGCGGTTAAAGAGGAGATCCATTACCGAATGACAATCATCGGTTGGGCTTCTCAACAGCGGTTTTCACGTAATTTCAAAATTTATCAAAGGAATCCTCTTCTCATGGAAACACCTGCAAAGAAAAGAAAAGAGAAGAAACTAGCTGAAAGAGGTAAAAGACTAGAGAAATGTCTTTCGTTTGAGGAAGCTGCTTAAAAGACATTCGGTTTCGTGCAAATATACGGCAAGTAAGCCAACATCTAACGGGAAACTGCGTGGCAGCTGAGAAAAAAATGTCCCCATCTGATGGCATCTGACGTGATGCAGCGTCGTTTGGCATGGACCACCCGATATAAAAAAAAAAAAGAGCATTACCTCAGAGCATTACCACTGCAATTTGCTACTCTATTGCATTCGTTAATCGATCCTTCATGATTTACTGCTTTCTGTTGATTCATTAACGCATTTAGAATACCGTTGCCATCCTCTGATTCATAATTCATGTCCTTGCAGATGTTCTCCATAACTTGAAAAAATAAACTGATGCAATAGGAAATAGCGTGAGATACCATTTTAACAATTTCAAATCAAACAGTAATATGAACAATTATTGCCCCATTAATTTTGATTCAATATTTATAATAAATATTATAAATCTTAAGTGTTTTCATTTTATAAAACTGATGTATACTCATTTTATTGATTTCAAATAAAAAATCAACGATACGCAAATTGCAATTTGAAATATTTATATAAGCAAGATCAGCATATGCAATTCAGCAGAAATTTCAATTAAAATTCCGTGCTAACGAATATTTATAATAAATAAAAGATATTCAACAACTTTTTATCTCTGGTATAATTGTTCAAGTTCGAGAATACTATACACGTTTCCAAGTTCATCACCGCGTACACCGTTAAGAGGAATGTCGTAGGAAGCTTCTCTTGAACACGTGTGCTCGCACAGCAAGCATAATTACGCGAATGTATAAAAGTAAATGGAAATCTGCGTCTGTACTCACTGTGAATGCGAAGTGACGTATCCTCGTGAAATCGGCACTAGTCGTCCTATAGATATTCAACGAGTTTGCTTGACGATGCGGCGTTCCGAGGTCAAAACCAGCACGTGAGTCACTTCATCTGAAAGAAAATTTAGAATAAGAGAGGGAATCAATGTATTATTGTACCTGATACTTACAATGTTTTAATTATCTCTGCAGAAAAGCGACTGGATGAATTTAAGATTAATTTGATAACGGATAAGAGCGTGTAACGATGTCTGAAATGGAAAAAAAAGTAAGGCGATTAACGGTCAGATGTGCGTAACAGCTGCAAGAGTAATAATTTTGCGTGATCTGGCATCAAAGTGAAATCCAATAAATACTGAATAGCATTTGAATAATATATCTGATGAATTATCATTGGCTCCACAAATAACTGCTGTAATTCCACTTGTTGCAACAAAATTAAATAATTAATTTATATAAAAGTTACAACACAGTTATTATATTATTATCAAACATGCTTCAAAATTAGTAAAATGTTTATTATAAAAATAAAATATTAATTTTAATGACAAAAAATTTAACTAAAAAAAAAATAGTACCGATTGCAATAAATATGATTGTGATCAATGGAAATCCTGTCAGCAGTTTTGGTATAGATTTCAGTTCCTTTCCTTTCACAGTGTAGTAAGCAAGAGGTGAATAATTTTGAGCCTTCAGTGGCGAGTATTTTTCAAAGGTACGCCAATTATTCGCATGGTGTGCGTGCATGGAATGGCGTAACCGACTCTGTTCAAATACATTTATCATTATTCATGTGGAACAATTCATACGTTGCATTTCCTACATTAAATGTCCTGTTATTTGTTAAAATACTTCAGTTTACAGTTCCATTAGAAATGGAACAAAAAATGTTTCTTTCAATTATCTATCTGATTTCTTTATCATCACCTAAACAATAAATAAAATTTTAAAAGTCCGTGATCAATTAATAAATAAAAGATCTTTAATTATAGTAGTTTATGTTACGAATCCGAGAAAATTCTAAATTCTTTCATATGGACCATGGAACAATGGATTTTAACTACTATAAGACTAACTATAGAACTAAAAAAAATTATAAGATTAGAACAAAATTATAACAATAGAATTAAACTATAAGGCAAAATTATAACTATAGAATTGAACTACAAGAAAAGATTATAAAACCGGAGTTGCGAACATGACGCAATCCATCGTGCGTTTCATCCAGTCTCGCTTGAACTGTTCAGATACCACAAAGCATGGGCTCGGAAGCGTGGGAGCTGGAACGAAGGTACTCAGTGCCTGGGGCATTGGATACTCGAGGCCTAGAGGCTCCAGCTAGCGAAGATCTTCACGCTTGGTCCATTTATAGGTGATTACTCTTTAATCCTAAAAATAAAAAAAAAATGTCACAATCAATATACTATACTTTCAGGCAAAATTTGAACTCCGACTTCACCGATTCGGCGCTTGGATCAGCAGAAAAATCCCCTCTTCCCTATGGGAACTTTCAATTAAGAGATTCCACAGTACAGAGCATTCTCAGGCACCCTAGATATGGGCCAAAAAGTCCTCTGGCTAGCAATTCGTACACGTATCTAAAATTTGGTCTCCCAAGGGTTCTTCCTCCAAGCTCCAGGAACCGAGACGGATCTAGCGGTTATGATTCCAGTGAAGAAGGTCGCAGAATGTCTCACGCGGGAACATCCGCGCATGGGACTTCCGCTATGAGGTCTGCCAGGAGCGACCCTGACTTTAGACACGTTCATGCTGTTCCTAGAGAACATGCACATTCTCAATTGACTGTTTCGAGGGAGAATCCCAGGTTGAGGAGTGCCAGTGAGGCAAATCTTCTTCACGGAGCTATTCGAACGAATAGAAGGCATAGTATTGCGCCTATAGATCCAGGGTACGGTGTCCACGAGCCAAGAGGTAAAATGTATTTCTACATCTTTTTTAACTTCTAAATGAGTTATTATATAATAGAGATAATAAGAGAGCAAATTGGCTTTCAGGGCATGGAATGCTGGGTCCAGAAAGTTATACGTTACCTCTGAGACCTGTCCCCTGTCTGCAACATCCTCATCTTCAGTTACGAGGCGTAGAGGCTTCAGGATCCGATGGTCTGCCTCTTCTGCGAGGGATTACTTTGGAAGCAGGTGCCAACGAAGTGTTGGCCATTATGGCTACTACGGAGAAAGAAGGGAAACAGATCGTGGAAACTATCGCCGGAAGGAAAAGAATTAAGAGAGGAGATATTTTGCTCAATGGGAGATCCGTGTCCTATAGAACCTTAAGGTATAATTACACATTTGTCTGACGACTATCTGGAACCATAAATCGTAAAACTTGCATTCATCTTTCAGATCTCGAGTTGCTTATTTGTCCACGGAGAATAGTTTAAGTCCAGGCTTAACTGCTCAACAGACACTGAGCTTTTATATGCTTCTTAGAGGAGGTCCGAACACGTCCAAATTGGAAGCCGATGCAATTCTCCAGGAACTCGGCCTGGAAGCAACAAAACACTGTCTTGTGAATTCGTTGACGACTTCTGAAGCAAGAAGACTCGCCCTAGCGTGTCGTTTGTTACAAGATTCGCATATCCTTGCCCTAGACAGGCCAACGCACGGCTTGGACATTTTCGACGCGTTCTTCCTGGTGGAATACTTGAGACAGTGGGCCAGCAGAGGTCAACGATTAGTAGTATTGACTTTGCATCCACCTACTTACGAGATACTAACGATGGTCTCTAGGGTGGCGCTCACTTCCGGTGGAAGAATCATGTACTCTGGCCCTAGGAGGGATATGTTGCCATACTTCGCCCTTGCAGAATTCCCGTGTCCTCCATTTAAGAATCCTTCTGACTACTATCGTACGTGATTCTGATACCAACATATTATTGTCCACATGATTATTTTCTGAAATTTATAATATTTTTTTTTCTTCAGTTGATTTAGTTACGCTGGATGATCTGTCTGCGGAAGCCATGTTGGAATCCTCACAGAGGATAGATCACTTAGCCGAGCTTGCAAGGACCAGGTTACCAGCATTAAGCGATCCTGGACCACCTGGAACACTCCCTCCTTCCATTTCCAGTCCCAACATATTCTCACAGATCTACGCGTTACTTCTTAGGACTTTAATCTACAGTCAACCGTGGACGTTGACCAGATTACTTAGGAAAATCGTCATCTCTGCCTCCTTGAGTATTTTACTTGGTGCAATATTTTGGGATGTAGCTGGCGACTCGAATTTACACCTCAGAGACCGAATCGGCTTTCATTACGCTATCTTGGGAATTTTCTTCTGGCCGCTGACCCTGATAGCCATCTGCGAAGTAGCTGACAGCAGGCTGAACGTGGAAAGAGATATCAAAGATGGTTTATATGGGAGATTTGTATATATTGTACTGGAAGTGAGTATTCAAAGCAATGCGTGACCGTTCGTTTCACTAAAATGGATTTACCTTTCAGCTCCTCTGTGGAATAATATCTTGGTGCATAGTCTATCTGATTTATTTGGCACCGAGCTACGCCATGTCGGGACTTCACTTGGTACCAGACGAGAATCTGACTTCCTTGTGGAATTATCTCGGAATTGGTTTACTGTATTTAATATTGCAACATTTAATCTGCGTACTGTTTGCTCACACTTGCAAGTGGACATACTTGGCTTCTCTGTTTGCCGGCATTGTGATTGGGGAAATGACATTGGCCGGAGGGGTAACCTTGCACTTGGAGAACTTGCCAGGCTGGTATCAGAAGATCAGCCCGATGCAGTGGTCTCTGTCTTTGTTGTTACCTCCGCTTCATCAAACAGAGGTCATGAATAAATTGACCAATTGCAAGCCAAAACAAATACAAAGGCAGGACATCATAGTTCAAGCTGCCTGTGAACCACCTGATGGTGCTCTGGCATTGTACGAGATTGCACTGCACAAGTTCAGTGTAAGAGGAGAACTGTGGCTGGGTATAGGAATAACTATTGTCAGTGTTCTGATTATACTAGTATTCCTGTGCATTCGATACACTACTCCCAAGAGACTCAGGAGTGCACCGAACAAGCCATGAGGTGCAACAATTAACGACTGAATAAACATCACCCTTAAATGATAAAAACTACACGCGATATCTCTGTATTTTATTAATGTTAACTAACAGAATATCCTTTTGCAATATTATCAGTACAATAATAGATATCGATAAGGAGTATATAAGGAATTATTCACTTCATTGTCAAATATATTTTATGTCGTGTCACGCTCGCGGGTTTTGATTTTTGTCTGTGTTGTTGCGACTTTTTAAAACGACCGGATTTAGAAACTCGCAAGATAGACTTGAACAACGAAGTTCCAAAGCCTGACGGGCCGATACACCTTCTGCAATTTCTCTCCTTCAAATGCTTTAAAATAATCTGTACTTTGTATTTGCTTTGAAATAATCAAACCAACCGACAAAATCTAAAATAAAACACAAATGAATTGCAATTCTGTTCTTCGCTGATTTTTTTTGTTAGTTGAATTTCAATTTTACACTTCTCCTTTCTTAAGATTTCTGAATATTTGAATTGAAAATTATTGATCAATATGGAGAATAAGCTCGGTCGGTTGTTGCATGAAACTTGATTACAAGCTCCATCTACAACTCTAAGAATATCGGCGAAGTCCGATCGGTAAGTATAATTTTTTATTTAACCAGAGTCCACAAAAAAAAAAAAATTATTTTCAAAACTCACGTTAAATCGTTAATCCCAGTTGGTTTTCCCCAGTGTTATTTCCAGATAATCGTCGAATAATTCACCAACAAAAATATCTTAGAAATCGATGAGCTGTCTTCTTTTAGACCAAATTTTGAGTCTAAAAGCGATTCTCCAAATTTATTATCAATAAACGCTTAGACACCCGAGGTCGATATTCCGCGCAGGACGAATATATCTGCTAGCAAATAGCGTATAATGCATATTCCAAACTCGATCTCTAGAAGAAAATAGACATTTGTTAATCAGTCGACTCGGAATGATGTTATCGAACCAGTCATTTAATCGTATCTTTTCTCATTGATTATTTTCCATTCAGCTTTAATTCTTATCGCGATGATTATACTATTTTCTTATCAAAGTCAATAAAGATATCTCAAGTATCGTAAATGTTTGACTGCGTAATCGACCTCGCGAATTGTCAAAGCGGAGGAGGAGGCGGGTGATGTTTATCTTTGAACACCAGATATGCATTGTATCCGCGTTAATACAAGAATTTCTGCCACAAATTCTCCGTCTCACGCAATACTCTCATAAATTTGCAATACTCGTACGGTCGTGCAGATTTCTATCAATTAAAATACCCTTTGTTTTTCTGCTTCTTATGATATTCTGTCGACGCATTCCGAGCACCCTGTGCAAGTTTCGAGGGCCGCTGGTTCGTTCATCGAATTAGTACAAATTGGCAGCAGGGCAATTGTCGTAAATGCCGACTTCCGTCGATGAAAGTAATTAACTGGTGGTGGTAAGTCGAGTGAGCAGAATTCCTGGAAAAAAGCGTGAGTTCTCCCGAGGCGAAGAGAGACCGCAGGAGAACAGAATCACGTTTCTTGTTTCGCGAGCGTTAAACTTCAGCGTGGCGTCGTTACACCTCAAAATCAATGAACCACTTCTCTGTCTCGCGCTCAACGTGCGTGCATCGGACCTTGATTCATTGAGGCTACGTCCATACTATGTGCNTGATTCATTGAGGCTACGTCCATACTATGTGCATTCATTTTTTCCTACTCTTGTGACATTGAATTATCCACAGTCATTCATGACGATTGCGCGAAATCATGGTGTGGCACGTCTGAAAATTAATTTCGTTTTAACAAACTGCTTAATTGCTCGTCTCTAACAAATTTCTAACTCCGAACGAAATAAATAGAATTTCAAATACGAGCGAATATTTCGGAAGAAGAATGCTCAGATATTTTATCTTTTTTTGAGAATAATCTTCTGATAATGATATTATGATACGATATAATATATTGTAATAAATAAATAAATAAATAGATGCAAATTGAGGAAAATTAGCTTCTTACTGACTTCTTACTTAATGGATATGAGTCATCAAGCCTCCGGATACGATCTTCTCTGAGATTGTGTTTCTAAAGAATGAAACGAACTGCATATTTGCTGCAAAAATGGAAATTAAATTGCTGTCGCATATATTATAATGGACGATTCCATGTACGAGCCATCGTTCCAATTCTTGGCAAGGTCTTTCTACTGGCAGGGAAAATAAAACCAGCACAGGATTAATAACGAGAACCTGTGGGCCGCGTGGGCGCGAATGTATAAAGCTCTTTTCGCTTTCTCCCTCCTGATCCCGTTCGCCTCTTCATTGATTATTTTACTTCACCACCTACCAACGTATGCGGCGCATTCTATATTAGCAC
>NIPQ01093228.1:0-25666 GCA_002806875.1 Lepidotrigona ventralis hoosana
AGAATGTCTTAGCGTTGAAAGTATTATGAAAGAAATAGATCGAAAGTGAAGGATAAAGTTTTTCCATTCAACGTGTTCTTTATATTTATATTTAGGTGTACTTGGTATATTTGATTTAAACTTATCAATATTTATTAGCTGATACTTGAACTTCATTAATTCTAGATTAACTACAGGAAGTTAATAAGTGAGAAGTGTAAAACTGATCGTTTTAGAGTTTCATCTGTAAGAGTTTGGTCAAAAGTCGGGTGCGCTTGATTTTTAAATTTTCAAGCTGGACTTTCTTGAAAACGAAGCTTGTGAAAAAATGTGTCTAAGATTCAAGCATATCTGATAAGTTTTCAAATTTGTTGATAAGAGTTTGGTCAAAAGTCGGGTGCGCTTGATTTTTAAATTTTCAAGCTGGACTTTCTTGAAAACGAAGCTTGTGAAAAAATGTGTCTAAGATTCAAGCATATCTGATAAGTTTTCAAATTTGTTGGTGGTGGAGAAACATTTTTTTAATGAAACATTTATATTTTTCGCTTATTATTTTTTATAACTGCATCAGTATTTTCTCACGAAATTTTTGTGCGTCGCTATTATTCAAAATATATGCACAAATTTTTTCGATTTTTTTTTTAAAACGTTCACAGCCATCAATTTTGAAAAAAGGTAAACAGAATTTTATCCCGCTAAGTTTTCCTCCAAGGTTTGCGAGATTTTAAATTTAGAAACGATAATTCGAACGGTAATTAGTATCAACCTGTTATGATTCTCTTTTCTTTCACTTGTAATATTTCACTTGTGTTAACTGAAAAAATTCTGTGAAACTAGCTAGCATTTCTCGGACACAATAATTTTGTCCTGTTAAATTCTGAAAATATCATATTATCCTTGGAAACAAGCTATCATTCTATTTCATTTTCCTCGTTTAATACGAAACGTCTGGTATTTTATTATCTAAGCTTTGTCAGTGTGTTCTGTAGGTAAAAAAATATAACAGAAAGTCCATAAATGCTTCGTTAAAAAGTTACAACAAAAGTTAGAAAAATATGAAACGTAAGATTGTACACATTATCAATGCAAAATTGATATCAAAGTATCATTGAATTTACTCTGGGCCAAATTTCATATCGACTTTGTGTGAATTTCTTCACACCATTCGTGCAGTCGATCCATTTCATGTAAATATTTCTGTATTGTAAATTTTTGATGCCAGAGACAACAAATATTTTTCCACAGGTAGAAATCTAAAGATATAGTCTGATGATCTAAGAAACCAGAAGATTAATTCTCCTCAATAATCGATCGTTGAAATTGATCGTACTAATTGTATTTGTCACTTTCTTCATATTTTTGTTACAACTTTTTAATTCTACCGTGGACGAAATGTCTCGTGAGAACTATGTTTGTGCAAAATTCTTCCGATATCACGACGACTTATCTAGCGTGTTTCATTTTTATTTTCTTATTAGGATCAATCGAAGGGAAGAAAAATAAGCGAAATATTTCGTCACCACGACAGCAAAGGATTCTTTGCCTGTTAAATATCTTAATCATTGTCTCGCGAATTATCTGTGATATTTCAATCTTATTTTATTATCTATATTCTGACTGAAGTTTGAAAGGACGCTGAAATGNGAACATACTGACTGAAGTTTGAAAGGACGCTGAAATGCGAGACATCCGGTACAATATTCGATGATTGCACGTTTTCTTTTCGCGATTTAGCGTTGGTGATGGTGTGCACCCTCGCTTTTGTCGAGAGCACGAGCGCNTTCTGACTGAAGTTTGAAAGGACGCTGAAATGCGAGACATCCGGTACAATATTCGATGATTGCACGTTTTCTTTTCGCGATTTAGCGTTGGTGATGGTGTGCACCCTCGCTTTTGTCGAGAGCACGAGCGCCGTGCCGGCGGACACGACCACCACCGTGTCGACGAAACGTGTTAAAGAGCCTAAGGAGATCAAGGAGACGGCAACCGCGTCGAAAGACGTGAAGGCGGCCAAAGAAGCGGCGAAAAGGAACAAGAAGGACTGCGCGAAGGAATGTGGAGTGGCGTACGAACCGATTTGCGTGCACGATCCGAACGACGCCAATTCCAAACCGAGGACGTTCGGCACTCAGTGCGCCCTGGACGTTCACAACTGTGAAATGGGAACGAGTAAGTGTGTTCGTTCGAATCACTGATCAATCAGGATTAAATGTGCAGAATCTTGACTGTGATGATTTGACTGATACAGAGTTTTTTTGCACGCAATTCGAATATTCGTAGGAATCTTTTTTTTTTTTTATTATTATTACGAATTATATGCGCTATATAAAACAGTTTTTATCAACGTAGTTCAACGAGGTTCGAGTTTGAATATAGATTTTAGAAACGAATTTAAATATAGATAAATGATGTATGATAGTTAAGTTGTGATCTTAGTTAATTTTAATAGTTTTTTAAAATAAACTTTTAAAATTAATAATCGTACTATGTATTGATGATATTATTATTTGAAAATTTATCTGATTAGGAGAATTTATTTCCATTTACTGACTCGAACATAAATTAAACATATACATTCCAGCTATTAAGCTAAAATTGAAAGACCACTTAAGAACTAACATAAGTACATATTTCGTTTCAAATTGAACTCTCAAAAGATTCACATTACATCGATGACCGAATAACTCTTAACCTAATCTGTATCTTTCAAACTAGGGCTTCGTACTTTAAATTTATCACTGAATAAATCTCACCGAAATTTGACTTTGATCGATCACTTTGTCTCTGTATGTACGTTTCATTTCGACTGGTGTCCATTACAGAGCTGGTGGTGAAGAACAAGGGCGAGTGTCCTGGATCTGGCGGCGTGGTTCTCTCGTGAGCAACGAACGATTCTCTCTCTTATCCGGCTGCAAACAAACAAACAATGTAAAACAAACCCGCCAATGCTTGAACGCTTATGCGAAGTCGCGCTTGGGCTCTAGATCTAGCTTTAGCGAGAATAAAACTCTCGAATGGAAATGATACCGAACAAAGGAAATAAAGAATTTCGTAAAACCGTAGAAACCGTGATTTTCATGAAACTTCTCCTCTTTGTTTCTTTTTCTTTTTGCTCTTTTTTTTTCTTTCTTCGAGGGGATAGATTTAGGATTCGCAATGGGAGCGAAGGCGAGTGGCCTTTATCCAGAGGTCAGGAAAGGGGGGGGGAACAGGGGCGAGCCAGCGATTACGACAAGTGGTAGATAAGCGATCGCGTGGTCGTGTTAGCGTTAGAAGAGAAGCACCATTGTTTGTCAATCTCGAACGTTGCGCGAAAAATCTGCGACTATTAACGGCAACGCAGCAACCGGAAGCCCTTCGGGAGGATGGCTGGAGGGAGACAAGAGGAGAGAGAGCCAACAGTGGGACGAAGGTTCGCGAGTCGAACAAACCGCACCACCTCGAGGGACAGGAGATTTTTTTTTTTTTATTTTGCCCAAACGCAGGATGAGCCTGTTTCTGCGGACTGTTCGACCGCTGTTGATGGTGATCTCGGCGATAATTCTCGAAACGAGCTGCAAGCCGCGACTGGAGTTGTCTCGCAACTGCGCACACTCGGAGTCGAATCACGAACGATCGGCGACGATTTCGACGAACAGCAGTAGCGTCGCGACGACCACGATCCTCGAGGAGCTGGAGAGTCGTTTGTCTCGGCTGGAGAGAAGACTCAGGGCGGTCGAGCAGCCCGGTAAGCCCAGCTTGTTCGAGCTTTCCTCCTCTCTGTCCCTTGCAAATCGAACTCGCCATCCATTCGACGCGATGTGATACCGATCGAAAACTATCGAACACCGCGGATCGTTCGCAGTTTGGCAGATGAGCTCCGCCGAGGAGGATTGGGAGATCTGCGCGGAGGGGCCGTGCAGGTGTCAACCGGAGACGAAATCGGTGTCCTGCTGGAGACAGAATCTGTTGGACCTCCCCGCGGCGCAGCTAGTTCCCCGAGATGTGTTGAAACTGTGAGCCCTCTCTTTCTCTTTTCCTTCCTTTGCTTTCACTCCTTTTTCGTCTTTCGCAAAAAGAAAAAGAAGAAGAAAAAAAATCGAGAGGAAAAGGAATGGAATTCGTTAAAACGGGGAAAATCGTTAAGAACCGGTACTTTTACAGGGACCTGGCTGGTAATCGGCTAACAGCGCTTCACAGAGACACCTTCTTGGACATGACGCGTTTGAATCACCTGTGAGTAGAGCGAAACGGACGAAGCCGGTTTCTCGCGATCGCTCGATCGATGATCGTTCTTTCCAGAGATATCAGCGACAACGCGATCGAACATCTTCCGCTGAACTTGTTCTTCTCGCTGCACGCCGTCACGCGGATCAGGCTGAGCAAGAATTTGCTCGTGGAGTTGCATCGATCTCAATTTCTAAGCACACGAAACCTTCGTATTCTGTGAGTGTTGGTTAAACTGATTTAACTGGTTGATTTTCTTTTTTTTCTCTCTCTCATTGAGATGGAGGAGATTTGATTTGTTCGACAATCTCTCTTGCCATCCTCTTTTTCATGTTGCTCTCAGATCAGACAAACGAATGTTCGTTCAATTCTAGTTCACGCTAGGCAATTTTTGATCTCAGTGTTATAATAAGTGGCAGATGTTACTGCAACTTATTATAACGTGCGATTTTCACGTGATTTCTCAAGGTTTAAGAAAGTAATTAATATTCTTCGTATCGAAGAGACTCTTTTCATGCAATTTTCAGCGGTTAGTGTTTAAAATGAATTATAATAAATTTAAATACATATATTTATATTCCTTCATTGACTTCTGTCTTCTTATCTTTTATAATTACTGATTCACACTTACCGATCGTTTTTTTATAACTATAGAAAAAAATCTTGTTTCCTAGTAAAACGAATTCCTATAGTAAAATACTTGAAAATTAATAACCAAAAATTAATTATTTCTAATAATTATTTTATTTCTAATTATTCGGACGAACATTCTCCGTCATCATGGACGAATGCTCGTTTAATTAAATTTGAATTTTGTCGAAACGGGTGACGAATAAACGAAAGACAGATAATAATGGATCATGTCAAACGAACAAATATTTGTTCCCGAATAATAAATAATAATAGCTGAAATTTTCATTTGTAAAAATATTTATTATATACTCGAACACTAAATATTGAAACTGTTTCGATTTCGTAAGAAAGAAATCGTACAACTTCGGCTCATTTCAAAGCTCGAAGCCTCTACTTTCAAAGTGCATCACTCATCTTGTTCTAAGATGTTTTTACATTATGTAGCAAATGGCAAAGTGAAAACATTTTTCTTCTCGAAAATTTTGTTTATGGCTGAAACTACGATGCATTTGAAGATCGAAGTAACAATATCTCGAAACTTGCTGTATGATTTTCTTTTTCTGCTAATTTATTGAGCTTCAACTATTAGGCGAGGAGGAACATAACAATGAAAATATTATTATTTCCGTTTTCTTACGAAGTTATAAATTTCTTGATAATAGTCAAAATTCAATAAAGCGATAAAAAATCACGCGTCGAGTTCTCGAGGGTTGTAAAAACGAAGTTTCGATCTTCAAATCCGTTGCAGATTCAGTCATAAAAAAAAAAAATTGTTCAATATTTTTCCATGCCATGAAATTTATAGCACTTTCGAGAAGAAAAGTGTCTTCACTCATCCGGCTGTCGCGTGACGTGAAAACATTACAGAATGAAATGAACGAGAGGCAGAGTCTTCAAGTCTTAAAATGTGCCCGGATGTACGATTTTACGAATATTAATCGGCAGTCATTGCCCGACACGACGCAGAGACGCGTCCTCCAACAGGTTGCGAACTCTGCCAGAAAGTCTCTTTTTGAGCACCACATCGCTGGTCCTACTCGACCTGTCTTGCAATCGACTTTCAAGCTTCGCGTCAGAAACGTTTCGCGGACTGTCTTCGTTGGAGGAGCTCCTGTTGGGAAAGAATCGGCTCTCGATCCTTCCTGTGGACCTGTTCAAGGACCTGACCAACATAAAGTATCTCGGTTTGGAGGAGAACCGACTGAAAGAATTACCAGACCAGCTGTTTCGCGCGCAATCGTCGCTTCGCGAGTTAAACGCAAGAGGAAATCAACTGACGGAGATATCGGCGAGTTTGTTGTCGCCGCTCGAACGTCTACGCTCTCTCGAATTGTCCAACAACAAGATAGCCAGAGTAAATATCGAGTGTAACTAGCGAATTTCGTTCGTTGAGCTGTGTTCATCTTTTAGAAAAAGTTCACTCGTCATTCGAAACTCTCGAAGAATCACTTGTGAGTAAAGAGGTGAAGAAGCTCGAGGATAAAATTCCAGTATCAATCTTTCGAACCAGCTACAATCGACAGAAAGATTAGATCTTAAACAAGAATCCGAATTTGATACTTTTGATACAAAAGTTTTTGTTTGTATTGTCTGTTTAATTGCGGCCAATGAAAATTTATATAAAAGTGTTAATTCCAGTTACTGGAACAACAGTTCGAGTTCCGAGAGTTTCGAGTTACGAGAATTGAACCGATCGCTACTTTCTTTTCGTCCAATCATACGACTCGCGTCTTCTTTGTTCGTCGTAGATCGAATCATCGGCCTTTCAAGGCTTGGCGGCGTTGAAAGAACTTCAACTGGGGCACAATCGTATACGAAACTTAACGCCAGGACTGTTCACGAATTCCACCGGTTTGGAGAGACTCGTGTTGTATGCGAATGGCATAGAGAGCCTGTCACGTGGCACGTTTCACGGTTTGTCGAATTTGACCTCTCTTTTCCTCCACTCGAACCATCTGAGGATTCTGCACCCCGAGTTGTTCGATGATACGCCGAATCTGCGAAAATTGTGAGTAACGACGTGGCCTTGCTGAAGTACGAAGAAATTTTTCGTTGATGATACATGCTTTAAATGTATACTCAACAGATATGAATTTGTTGAAACGTTTCGCCTACAATTAGAGATGAGATTAAATACAATATGTACAGTACAATACTTGAATGTAAAAATGTTTCAATGAATATTACATTTGTGGTACATTTGTGGCTCAGTGTACATGTTCAATATACACATTTTATACAACTCCAGTTTCGTTTCACGAGATTCGAATAATATTAAAATATAACTTTATTTGTTATTAATTCGAATAATATAAAGTAAAAATATTTTAAAGTTTACATTTGCAACTTATCTATTTTTAGACAAGTTCAATGTTCAATTTTATTGTAGTTCAATGTATGTATTTCAAATTCAACGTATACATGTTGTACAAGTCAAGTTCGATGAGTTTCGTTTCACGGGATTCGAATAATATTAAAATATAATTTTATTTATTATTAATTCGAATAATATACATTTTCAACTTATCTATTTTTAGACAAGTTCAATGTTCAATTTTATTATAGTTCAATATATATACAAGTTCGATGTATGTATCTCAAGTTCAACGTATACATGTTGTACAAGTCAAGTTCGATGAGTTTCGTTTCACGGGACTCGAGTAATATTAAAATATAACTTTATTTATTATTAATTCAAATAATATAAAGTAAAAATATTTTAAAGTATACATTTTCAACTTATCTATTTTTAGACAAGTTCAATGTTCAATTTTATTGTAGTTCAATGTATACAAGTTCGATGTATATATTTCAAGTTCAATGTCGATGAGTTTCGTTTCACGGATTTCAAAAAATACTCTAAAATAAAAATGTTTTAATGAGTATCTTTGCAGTGTACCTATTTCGGACAGGTTCAATGTAGTTCAATATCAAATTTCATTTGTAGTTCAACGTTCAAATTCGATGTACACAATATATATCAGTCAAGTTCGATATCCGAATTTCGTCTCGTGAGTTTTCGAATACCATTACAATATTCGTTTTGTACGAAGCTGATTTCAAATATACGTATAAATAGCTCGATCTTTGTAAAAATTTACAAATGGCACTGGAATCTTGAAAAATTGAAATTCTTATCGGAGTATTTAAATGAGGGATCTTTGCTAATCAAAGAAACTCATCGCATAGAAAAACGAGGCTCTCAATCGTCAGACTAAGCTGACACATATATTTAACAATCAATCAATAAACATACAGGAAGAAATATAATAAAATATCAACGAAAAGTTCCTCGTTGTAACTTTAGCTTGATACAAAAGAAAAAAAAGAAAAGAAAAGAAATCGATAAACGACCTATTATCTACAAGTGATCTCCTAAATGTCCAGACAGTTGGAGTCGAATTATCTGTCCTCGTTGCCGCCACGGATTTTCGACGGGGTGCAATACATGGAGCAGCTTCGCCTTGCTAGGAACCCGTGGCACTGCGACTGCGCCGTTTCTTATTTGGCCACGTGGCTGCAGCGGATGTACCTGGCGCAAGTGAACGCGACGAAACCGGCCGAAGATCCTGGCGTTTGGGAATTTGGCGCGGGGGCGGTTTGCAGAGGGCCCGGCACCCTCGGTGGCAAACTGTTGCTGCGTTTGACGTTCCACGAGCTCTGCGAGGGCCAATGGGCCTCGATGAGGGGTTTGGTCCCTCGACTTCCGGTCGATCTCATCGGCAGTAGTCGAATCATGGCTTCCACAGACGATCCATTCACGCGAAACGAATCGAACTTCTCTCACCGCGCAACGATAACGTCTCTCTCAAAGAAAGAATAAATTAAATTCCCTGCCAGTCATCCATTTTCTCACGTATCTCGTCGATTTCTGCATAAATCGCGCGTGCGATTTTATCGATCGTATTATAGGAGTTCGCGAAAGTATTAAGCATTAGAAATAAAGTAGATGCGATATTATCACACTTGTGAGGTCTCACGTTCAGAAATATCGATTTAAAAAAGAAATCAAAGTGTTTGTCATAGCTTTCGTATATTTATATTCGAAAGTAATGAAATCAGTTCATCACAAAAAGATTTTCATTAGTTATTATGCTAAATTAGTAACGTTGCATATGGCACGAAAAGATGTTAGGTTTATACCTCTTTTTTTAGGCGCCAAAAATGTTAAGTTAGTTTTTTCATCTGTGAATATTTAAAAAATATTGTTTATCGTGAATTTTTGTGAATATATCGCGTGTGTTAAATAAAACTTTTCAAAATTAGCATTGCGAATGAAACAGGATAATAATAGTATACTGGTATTTGCAACAAGTGAATCTGAAAATGTAAAATATAGAAATTGTTAGTTATTTGCTGCAAATATTCTGTTCGAAAAATTAGTATCTCAAGTTCACTGCAGTTATCGAATTTTTGCGCCTCGATGTTTTCCTCCCATTTTCGAGAAGAAAAGTTTTATCTAACACACGTCAATGTATTTATGAAACGAACGTTTCAGTAAACATTCGAGTTATAAATACGTACAGTCACTTTGAAATTTCATTAGCGCACATAAATTAATTATATCCAAACACAAACCTGAAACATAGGAACGTAAAAACTAACTAAGAGAGAGTAATAAAACGCAGGTACATATTTCGTAAAGATCATAGAAGTATCAAAACAGACAATTATTAATTGTATTAATAATCCTCAATATTCAATAGTGGCCACTAATTAGTGTTAACAGTAAATTCATACTTTATCAATATAATCATTACGTAGTCATTGCAGCGTTAATGAAATTTCCAAATTATTTATGTAACAAGGTGCTTAAGTAAGTTGATGTCAAACTTCAGGAGTGTCTAGTATTTATTAAAACAAGCAAAAAATCCTGATAAATCAAAAATCATTAGTTCTCATAAATGAACATACGCAATAATTTACATTTCTTTCGAATTTAACAATTATGTCGTTGTTACAGGTTTAAAATAGAGAACAATTTAATAACCCCGGAACTAATGGTTTTGACGAGTGCTACGTATTTCCTGAAGTTTGGCGCCAATTTTTTCAAAACATGTCCTACACGAGCGCAAAATTTTTCTACAACAAATGACATTTCCGTGAGTCATCATGAGTCTCTCTCTTCTTACTTAGCATTCCCATAATTTGCTTAACCGCATTCGTTCGAGTTGCAAGACTTCCGGTCGATACTGTACTCCAAATCTGTATTTATACGATCGTGTTGCGCGCCACATGCAATGATTCGAGATGTCGCGCCGCGCGTTCGATCGAGCTAAAAGCTTGAACCAACGAACGAACGAACGAGAGAAAGTCATATCAAGAGAGAGAGAGAGAGAGAGAGAGAGAGAGAGAGCGTGGGGGAACGTCGTTACCTCGATATCACAGCCAGTTCTAACCGTTTCGACTATCAGAGTACAGTTTGCGACACACAATGGACGCATCAAGATCCGCGAATGCGACGACCGAGCTGCTGAAACGACTGCTCGAAATCCTCGACGAAGAGAACGCGCTCGATCGTACGGGCAGCAAGCCTGTCTTGGAGTTCGTTTATCCGGAAGAGCTACAGGTGAGCTAATTGAGACTCGTGAGCGCATGAGCCACGGAATTTTGTTGGCGGCAGTGATTAATCGTGATTCAGAACTACCGAAGTGTATATTTTTTTTTCAGAGCAACAGATACATTTTCAGGGATTATAAACATAAGCAAAAGTCTGTACTTTCTATTTTTGTTACGAACTTTCCCTAATTTTCTGATTACTCTAATTCTAAAAAAAGAAAGAAAAAAAAAAACAAGTCTCGTATTTGGATCGTCGGTGGTTCTAATGATGATTATAGTATAAACTTTTAATTGTTTCACGTTTTTGTAAGTTATATTTGTAATATTTATTAATTAATTCACTAGAAGATCATCATGTGCATTCTATTATGAATTTTAATAATTATATATTATATTATATATAATATAATAATATAATATACATGCTTTTGAATGTGTCGAGTAATATTTCAATATTGTTATGTCAGAACAGAATGTCTGATAGTAATTGAGAGATCATCTGCTACTAGCAGGCATTCTATTATATATAATAATATAATATTCGAACATTAAGTTATTTGAAAAATAGATATTAACACAAGGGAGGCGAAATGGAGATATATTTTTCAATTTTGTGAAGAAGTATACAATATACCTAGTTATTAGTAAATATTCTGTTTCGATAATAAATATTCGAATATATATGAAAATATTCGAAAACAGAAGTACTAAATTCACATTTGACAGGATGCGCGTTTATCATGAATAATTAATAAAAAAATAATCCTCACTTACATTTCTCTAAAATTAAAGAGAAAAAAAAATATCTCAAATTTAAACAAAATACGAAAATTCGATTAAGTTGAACGTCTATCAAAGATGTTTACTAAATTGAGAGCAAGATTGATAAAATAATATCGAATCGCAATGAGTCACTGCTATTAAATCGCAATTGCTAATTAACCGTATGTTAAATCGACCACTTGTTCGAGCGTTTCGTTTGCATTTCGCAGAAACTGTTGCCGATCGAACTGACCGACAAACCGGCTAGCAAAGAAGAGATCGAGACGGTAATACGACAAACGATTCGATACTCGGTCAAGACGTTCAGTCCGCATTTTCACAATCAGCTGTACGCTGGTGTCGACGAATATGGCTTGGCTGGTTCTTGGTTGACCGACGTGCTTAACACCAGCCAGTATGTTTTTATCTAACAGATATTTGTCTGACTTTATCTGTTGATTTTAGTTTTCACTGGCTTGCAAGCCAGTTTATCGATCCTTTAAAGCATTCATAGCTCCACAGTTCTTGCGGATCATTTACTTCGTTTCAACTAGAATGCGGTATATTTGTACACAGTTTCATATTTTTCACGAATAGGGACTCGGTTTCACTTGTCAAATATTATAACTTGATTTTTATATTTTTTAATTTAAATAAACTTGAATATTTTATATGTTGTTGTACAGTCCTACTTTCATCTTTGTCAATGCCTAATTGCACCAAATTTTCGTAACTCGAGTCGAAAGCTTCAGTGAAAAAATTTTATTCTTTCTTTTCGGTTCATTATATGACGGGTTATCTTGTATATAACAATTTGACACGGAATAAATTTAAAAAAAAAAAATTGTAATTTTTCGAATTACAAGGAAAATTACTTAGCTTTGGATTTAGCCTATGCCCTTGATTTATTTAGATACACGTACGAGGTAGCTCCAGTGTTCACCATGATGGAGCAACAAGTGATAGAACAATCTTTGAAATTGGTTGGATATCCCCCGTTACCAGAAGGAGATGGTATTTTATGTCCAGGCGGTAGTTTATCAAACATGTACGGAATGGTGATGGCCAGATACAAAATGATTCCGGATGTGAAAAGGAAAGGCCTTGCGGGCCTTTCACAGTTGGTTTGCTTCACCAGTGAGGCTGGCCACTATTCAATTACCAAAGGAGCCCACTGGTTGGGTCTGGGGACCGATAATGTTTATAAGGTATGCTTATTCGCTCGTTCCAAGTATACATAATTAATATAATAATCGAGCATCGAATCGAATATTAATAATATATTAATATAACCAGAAATATTCGACATGTCTATACAATATCGATTTACTTACTTTTTAAAAATTCTGCGTTTTTTGATTCGTTCGACAGGTCAAGTGCGACAAATTTGGACGAATGCGACCAGACGAGTTAAAAGCTGGGATAGCAGAGGTCAGAAGGCAGGGTCACTTACCTTTCTTCGTGAACGCCACGTGCGGCACGACGGTTCTCTGCTCGTTCGATCCTTTGCCGGAAATCGCGGCCATCTGCCGCGAGGAGAATCTATGGTTACATGTTGACGTTCGTACAGCAAGTATGATGAACGCAGCGAGCGACAGGCGAAACAAACTTTTCGTTTAAGACTCGAACAATCGTTACTGTTACAGGCATGTCTCGGTGGCACGCTGTTGCTTTCGGAGAAATATCGGGATCGTTTGAAAGGGATCGAGCTGTACGTATTTCTCGTTTTCCTTCGTTATCCCCCTCGTTCCCTTTCCTCTGATGGATCAATCTACATCGTGATACGTCCCGATCGATTCGCAGCTCGAACTCCGTGGCGTGGAATCCGCACAAGATGCTCGGCGCGCCGCTTCAATGCTCGCTGTTCTTGACCAAGGGTAAAAACGCCCTGCACGAGGCGAATTGCGTAGGCGCGCGGTATCTGTTCCAGCAGGACAAGCATTACGACGTGTCTTGGGACACGGGTGACAAGAGTTTACAATGTGGTAGAAAGGTGAGAGTACTTGGAATCGGAAACGAGCCTATGATACATGGATCGTCTTCGTCGTTATCTGGGAATGCGACGTATTTCTTCGTTGTAGGTCGACGGAGCGAAATTCTGGCTGATGTGGAAGGCACGGGGGACCAAAGGGCTTCGCGAATCCGTGGAAGTAGCCATGTCCGCGGTCGAGTACTTCTTCGAACGAATCAAAGATCGAGAAGGGTTTCGCTTGGTGCTTCCACGATACGAAGGCTGCACCGTTTGCTTTTGGTGAGTATTGATTGCTCCTGTACACCACATCCTTCCAGTTTGAATCTCACGTGCTCAATTCGGTAATAGGTACATACCGCCGAGCATGCGAACTCAAGAGGAGACTCAGGAATGGTGGGACAAATTGTACGAGATCACAGCTAAGATAAAAGGACGTATGATGCTGGAGGGAACGCTGATGGTTGGCTACACGCCGCTGTCTTATTGCAATCTCGGTAACTTCTTCCGTATGGTGGTCACCTGTCAACCACAGCCGAGCAACGCTTCCATGGATTACGTGGTCGACAAGATAGAACAACTGGCGGTCGATTTGTAAACAGGCTGACGTGTCTGCTCGCTCCAGCGAGCGAAAGAGAAAGAAAGAGAAGAAGAAAGGAAGCTCGGGAGAAAATGAATTCGCTCGAGGAGCAGATAATTGCGGGCGTTATTGTTTATTTTATTGCATGATTCTATGCCATTCTGGGGTTCGCGAAAATGTTCGTTCGATCGCGTCGTCTGTTTGTACACTTGTTTGCAGTGCGTAACTCGTCGACCCGAGATGGTTAAAATCCACGGCTGAGTTTCGAGTTTCGAGAGTCACAATAGTTTTTTTTTTTCTTTTTTTGCTTTCTCCTCTTCACGACTATCGTCTTTTTTCGAGTCGACCCGTGACCGCGACTCAATGTGAGCCAATAATAAAAATATCGCGAATCATATACGTATCGAATCTTCATGCATTCGTTCACGGTCTCACGGTCTCTCTTTCAGGATCTCTCACACACACGCCACACTCGCGCAGTCGCATCCAAACACACGTCTAATAGGTACACGTTACGTGCTCGTCCTTTGTCGATTACGAAGCGATGCACGCATTCGACGTAACGATGGCACTGAATCGTTCGACGTGAAACTAAAAACGATCGTCTCTGTAAATCTCAAATAAACAAGTGTATGAATATCACTGGATGATGCAGGCGATCTGTCCGCGTTTGACACCTCCTCTTAATCCTTTTTTTTTTTTTTTTTTGGAANTCCTACTTTTGTAGGTTGTTTCTCGTAGCATTCATCGTTCGAAATTACAGAAGAGGCGGATGGTCACGTCGTGGTTGCGTTCGTTAGCTCTCGCCTGCCGTTCTCGCAATACGCCTTCATGGCGATATATTTCTTCGTTAGATGCTACAGATCTTCGCGTTAAATGGTCGAAACGCGAGCGGTAGAAATTTGCTCATTTCTTATTGCATGCTGCCCGTTCAGTAGTACTTGTCCTGGTCAGGATCCACTCGGATATGTTGCTGGCCATGGCTGTTGCGCTTCAACGTAGCAGACTCATAGTCGAGACTCTTTGGGTACAGTTTCGGACTTCCGAGGCCGTTCACGTTTGGATTGTTCTTACTGCGAAGAGTTCCGTTACCGTTCGTGCTGCCGGAGAAACTGGGCTGCCGTTTGGCATTTACCTGTATCAAAAAGGGAAAACAGCTTCAACAGGTTTATTCGAAAAATATTACACAAAAAAATATATACACACAATTTTTATAAATATAATTAAAGAAATGGAACCTAGAAATAGTGGTATTCTTTCACTAGTTAAATATCCTAACAGGATCTTCAAATATTCTAACAAAGTTTTAACGACTAACAACTCTGTATTATAGATATGAAATGACCAATATTACACACAATTTATATTTTTATAAATATAATTAAAGAAATGGAACCTAGGAATAGTGGTATTCTTTCACTAGTTAAATATCCTAACAGGATCTTCAAATATTCTAACAAAGTTTTACCGACTAACAACTCTGTATTATAGATATGAAATGTCCAATATTACACACAATTTATATTTTTATAAATATAATTAAAGAAATGAAACCTAGGAATAGTCTTTCAGTAGTGAAATATCCTAACATGATCTTCAAATATTCTAACAAAGTTTTAACGACTAACAACTCTGTATTATATGACATTTTACGACCAATCAGATCTACATGCTTTTACTCAATAGT
Organism: Lepidotrigona ventralis hoosana; assembly: GCA_002806875.1. NCBI lineage: Eukaryota > Metazoa > Arthropoda > Insecta > Hymenoptera > Apidae > Lepidotrigona > Lepidotrigona ventralis. Next base: position 15,376 of record NIPQ01093228.1, read on the forward strand.
CTTCTCATGTTTAAATTTTTCGTAAACATCCGCAGTGTAGTGGAGATTATCGACTTACATCTTTCAACGGAACCGAGACGTAGGAGTTTTGTTTGCTGATGTAGTGAGGGCTGCCGGGGATTCGCTGCTGACGTCGCTTCAGATAACAGAAGCTCAACACCGCGGTCACGGCCAAGCCAACCAAGAATCCAACTACGCAGCTGCCTACCACTGCCCCGATAGTTACACCCGAACGTTCTATGCTTGATCTTAGAGCGTTTACGTCTGTAAAAGTTGTACAATGCACAAACATAACGTACATCAATGTACAGCAGTGTTTGCTTATCTAAACTGAAAAATGTTTCTGCGAATAATTCAGAAACAATCTTCTGTGCAATATTTATCAGAAGTTATCTCCAAGTATTTTTAAAATTATACATGTGATCCTGACCTGAAGCTCTAAAAATTATTATCAAAACTGCTTAATTGTTAATTTATAAAAACTGTCAAAAGGTTCTTGGTCATTAAGATTATTCTCGAAGGATTCAGAAAGAGAATACGAGAAACCGTGTTAGACTTCGTTCGATCACACTCACCGTTATCCATACAATCGGGCAAACAGTCGCGAGTCTCTCTGCTGGGTCCCTGACAGAATCCGTTACCATGTTGAAGACACTGTCTCTTCCTATGTTGCTGATGATCGTCGTCACAGGGAGTCCAACGCGACCACGAGTCCCACCCGGCCAAAGACTCGCAGCTGGGCATCTCGCAGGTCTCTCTAACTAGTCTCGGGCCTTCGCAGCTTTCCGGCCCGAGGCACTCTCTCGTTCGGGAACGCACGCCAACGCCGCACGACACCGAACATTCGGACCAGTCTGTCCAACAGGACCACTGGCCCTCGGTCGCTGCGTTTCCAGCTTGACTCAACCGACACGGATGCATATTGCACAATCTGGTCTGCACGGACAAACCCTCGCAAGGTGGTGATTCACACTGTCTGATTCTGTGTTGAGAACCTCCGTCGCAAGGACGATCGCAAGGCCGCCATGCGGACCATTCGCTCCATCCAGCTTCCGTCCCGAGATCACCGTACGAATTTTGATTCACGTTCCCTCTTAGGCAAGAACCGTCGTTTCTACAGTAGCGTTCCTCCTCTTTGGCCAATTGTACCCTGACGCTGGATGGATCGTCGGTCTGAGCACGGCAACTAAATCGGAACCGTTTCTCCACGTAGCCGATGCTTGCGCTCTGAAGGCTACCGTTCACTGCTAGCCACGGAGTCCATCCGGAGTATCTTTTCGTCTCGATGCATTGATGTGAGTTGCATTCTTCGATCTATCGAATAGAAGAGAAATGAACAAAGAGTGGAATAGAATAGAAAAATAGAAAAATTCACGTTCATTTGTCTAAACATCTACTCAGAGATTTCACAGTGATCCTTTCAGTGTTTCGTTCTCGAGCGGTAGTTATCGTACAATGTGACAATTCGTGCTATGCTTACCTGAAAGTCACATCCATTGCACTCGACGGTGGGAGACTTTCGCGGCGAAGGATTCTCGCACGTTCTTCTTCGTATCCGTATTCCTGCAGACCAAACAGCAGACAGGTATTATACAGACGATATGGAACAATATCTTAGGAGAAATGATTGTAAAATCACAGAACATAGAAAACATAGAAAAACGCTTACCACCGTTGCAAGGTCGGGAACAAGCGTTCCAAGTGCCCCAAGATGACCATTGACCAATAGTTTGTTGCGGTGGTGTTGCGACCTTGGCAGGTGTAGGGCACGGTGGAAGATCTATGCAGACGATGTCGTCGTGATCGTGACCAACGCAGACTCTTCCACCGAAAGCCGGTGCTGGATTCGTGCACGTGCGCCGGCGTGTTTTCATCGCGAAGCCACACGTTTGCGAACACGCTGACCAGGCTGACCAGGCTGTCCAGCCACCGTGAACCGTGCAGTTCGTCACCCTGACCCTAGCTCCCGAACAAGTTGCTCCACCGTGCTGCGGAGGCGGGTTGTTGCAGTCTCGTGTTTGACACTGACAAGTGTCCAAGACCTAAAGAAAGGAAAGAAAGGATTAGTGAGAATAGTGAGCTGATATAGTAAAATGATCACTGCATAGGTAGATTAGCATAGATTATCAGAAAGATATGTTATAGCTAAAGGAGGATAATCAACTCTTCAAAAAGAAGAAAACAGATATGCCAAAATTTTATAATTGCTTTATAATTATATTCTAAACATTAAAATATTCTTTTAATGTGTGTCCTCTATCTTGTAAGAAGTCTTTAGAATGAAAGAAATGTTAGAAAGGGGAATAGCATATTATCTGTAATTAAAGAAGATCTGTCAAACTCTGATAAGAATCTTTTGATGTCTGTATAATATACAGACGCGTGCTATGGACTTACCGTCTCGGTGTGAGAGTGCAAATGGACGTGTGAATGAGAATGTGCGTGATCCGTAGTACCATGTTGACACGAGGACCAGGAGCTCCAAGCGCTCCATCCACCATCCACAGGATCTGTGAGAACAGGACACTTGGTGACTTCTTGATGCCAGTGATTAGCAAGATGGTTTTGCTTCGGAGCTGGATCGCATTTCATCAGATGCTCGTTCCAACCGCAATACGGTTCCTGAGCGTTCAGACAAGCCTGGCGACTTCGGTGTCTGTGGCATTGCGCAGCTGGTATTCTGCAAAAGAGCGAAATAATGAGAGATACCGAAAATAATCGGTTTTGAGTAATACTTGGTTCACACTGTTTGAAAAATATTGCGTGCGTGAATCTCTCGAGTAGATTTCTGAAAGATGCTTGCATATTCCTGAATATGTGAGTGCAAGTATAGTAAAGTTCATCCTTATGGTACATTTAATCACACACTGATATATTTTATATATATTTAATCAGAAATTAATTATCATACTTAGTCAGAATATTAATATATGTAATTAGAAACCTGTTATGGTTAAAATATCACAATCAATCATAATTAGAATTATGGGAACTGATAATTTTATCGTTCCACGTATTGTATCTGAAAAGATATGCCTATTTAAACAAGCTTAAGCAGTACAGATACGTGAGTCCTGCATTTAATCATACAATACACCTACTATATTTAATCAGAAATCTGTTATAGTTAAAATAATATCAGTCATAATCAGAACTATGGAAACTAACAATTTTATCACACGCATACATCTGGAAGGCACAAAGATATGTCAAGCCTAAGCAGTACAGCTACACGAGTCCTGTTCAGAATTTCAGATAAATATAAATAATCTGACCAACTGTGGGCGCAGTTGACTGATTGACTGGAAATATCACATTTACCTCGAGAGACCAAATTCTGTGCCGACATACAGGCTCTGCGTGTCTTTCAAGAATTGCATGGTCATCGGTGTCGAGGGCAAGGGACCCCAGACTTCAACGATACAGGTTTCCTGCGTGCGCGGTAAAACCGAGATCTTCTTGATCAGGCCAACGTCGGTAGCCACGTACAGCACAGTGACGCCGCGGTGCAGTTTAGTTGGCGTGACGTCCAGGGCGATCAACGTGAATCTCTCGAGCAGAGCGGTGTGCAGGGGTTCCAGAGTGGTGCTCTGAATCGCGTCGTCCATCAGCTGGTATCTCTGATTGTCTATGATCTGATGAGGAGCGACGTTCGCCATGTTGCCGCATCGTTGACGATTTTGATGAGAGACCGGCCTCCTCTCCCAGGCGGCGCCCGAATTCTCCTGGTGCTTGAAAGGCCCGTTGAAGCTCGCGGTGATCGCCGACATGTTGAACGCGCATATCGCCGACCCGGCAATTCCATTGCTAAAAATATACACGTCGACTTTAGCCACACTCTCTCGGTCTTTCTCCCCTTGTTCGTTGCTCGAAACAGGCGAAAGTAACAGTGAAGAAGTGAAAAAAAGAAAAGGAAACAAAGAGGATGGCAAGGAACTAAAGATACCGTGCGTATCTCGTCACTATACAATCACCCTATAAAATTTTTTTTCAAGCCATAAGACTTTTTTTTTTATCAACGAGCTATTTCAACATTTTCAGCTGTTCAACACGATCTCCACTCGCTTCGCTCGACGTATCCTTCCTTGTTTAAATGGCCAGCAAACGAAGGAGTAATGTCCTATATTCGCGAAATAACGAAGTGTACATTCTTTCGTCATTCTCGCGGAATGATATTGATACAATTATTTGGTGGCGCGAATGATGAACATTGCAGGATCATAATTGCAACTATGGACAACTATGTAACTGGTGATATTTGGGAAGAAAAGTATATGGTTTCATATTCAAAAATTGTTACTTCTGCATAGTATTAGTTGATTGTGAATCGTTCGAAAAAATGATTCGATATCATAGCTACGTTCGAAGAAATAATTCGATTGAACTTTATCGGTTCGTTGAAACTNTAAAAAAAAAAAAAAAAAAAAAAATAATAATAATAAATTCCTCTTCAGCGCAGCAGATCTTCTTCATTCGGACAGAAATCTCGGAGGAATTGTACGTACCATTTTTCACGTGTCCCTTCGCGAGCGAACGAGTAGCGGCGCAGACATGAAGGAGAAATGATTAAACGAATATGAGACGATACGCGTGATGCTGTACAAAGTGTAACGCATTCGCGAGACAGGCTTGTACTTACATGGGCGTGGTGAACGTCGCGTAAACGATGCCTTCTTCCGGATGATAGACCGCGCCCTGAATCTCGTCGTAGTAGAAAGGAAACTCGCCAGGTAGAGAGCAATTTAATCGCGCCTTGCTAAACGTCGTCCAGACCTCTCTCATCATAATTTGACCACCGCGGTCATTCTTACACACCCTCGCTATTCTCGAGTAGATTTTCTGAAAGCAACGGGAGGATGATGCTGCATGATGGAGGAGAATGGCGAGACACGATCGGCGAATCTGGCTTGGAAAACGGTACTTCGTGGTTAGAGCTAATCAATAAAAAAATTCATTGGTTTCTAGAGTAATATTAGACTATTCGTCAATTTACATTGTCAAAAAAAGAATTATGAAAATGATCCTTGTCTATGTTTCTTGTCGTTTTTCTAGGAAAAAAAAAACTCTAGGACTCGTATAGTATCTGTTGTCTTTTAGATAAATTATTCGCTCGACTTGCGGAAAGAAAATTCTTCTTTTTCGTTTTACAAATGTGTAATTAATTGGAAAAATGAGAAACTAAGTTTCTCACAACATAAGTCGCTATCAACTTTTGCATTGAAGAACTCTGTTTATGTGAACTCCATTTGTTTGAACCAATATTTATTCGAATCATTTATTTTAGTTAGTAAAATTAAATCCATTTATCTGAACCTGAACTCCTATTATATAAATGAAGAATCACTAGCAAAGAATTTAATGGGCTCTTATTATACGAACCCCCAGTTCTAAATTATTTGTTCGTCAATAAATTCATGTTCGTCATGTGGAAATTAATTTTGACTTAATTTCCTTCGGTCTGATCACAAAACTTGAAAAAAAAAGAAATACTCGCATATCTCGGGAACTTTGAAAGGTTATCGCGGAGGTTCATGGACAAAAATCTCTCTTCGAATGTTAGAATGGCGATCAATCGGGAATTTTTTGTTCCACGAAATACCTCTTCTCAACAGATCATTCGAACGATCGATCGTTGAAATAGAACGCGTTACCTTGCCGCAGTTGATGTACTCGACGGCCGACTCGCGGAACAAAAAGTACACGTGATCCTCGGTTTCGAAGCTACCGACGAACTGCGGATCGTTCAGCCACCTGAAAGCATAAGATGTAAAAGTGTGAGATGACAGGGATTTTTTGTGATATTTTATCGCCGATATCGATTTTTTTTGGGCAGAACTCGACTCACCTGGAGTCGTACTGGTGAGTGCGAAGATTAGGCGAGGCGAGCGTCCTGCATATGGCTGGATCCGCGCCGGAAAAATCGGTCGGCGCCCCGGTGAACAGGCCGCCTGTTGGTCCTCTGGCTAATAACGCGGTTACGTTCGCGTGTGGCGAGTAAGGACACATCGCTACACCCGACATCTCGCTCGTCACGCTGCTGATGTTCTCGATCTGCGAATATCGAATCGACTTTGTTTCAATGTATTACACGCAAGTGGATCCGATCTCTGATGTAATAAATAAAAGAAAATTTTTTTTTTTTTTTCTCCATTTCGAGGACGTTGTTTTCGAGGAAACTGAGCTTGAAAATTTGTCATTTGTATATTTGATTTTGGTTAATTCTAAACTTTGAAAGAAGAGAATATTTAACAAGAGATTATTCCATGTGGAAGGACAAGTCAAAATTTTTCTTATATGATGCTCCGTTTTCAAGAGAATCGAATTTGAAAAAAATTATTTTTATAAGTTTTATAAGTATGTAGAATCACTTCCTTTCCAGCTATACCATCGGATTGGATACATTCTGTTCTATCGTTGGCAATTGTATAGTATTTTTTTATAATTTTCGTTTAGAAAGTTATAATTTTTATAGATTTCCAAACTCATTGAGGACCAGAGAATAATTAATAAATGGATATTTCAATTTCTTGAAATTTTATAGAATCGTAGATTCTAAGTGATAGATGTATAACGATAAAAAATTATTGAAATTAATACAAATTTTCTTTCATTATTATTAATTATTAAACTTCCCTTTCAGAACCCTAATATTAAAAAATATAATTTCGTATAAAAATTGAAATGTTTGTCTTTGATTAGTTAAAGAGTTAGACGGCTTATGAAATTACTAATTGTAAGCTAAGCTAACTTTCTAAGAAATTAATAAACTAACAAGGAATATTAATGTTTTCGATGCGTTTAAATTGCAGATTTTTATGCATTTTATAATTCCCTATGATAAAATTCAAATTTGTAAAATACATATGATATGAAAAAAATATGGTACGGTATAAAAAATAAATTTGCATGAAAATCTGCAATCTAATTTTAGAAAATATCGACTAGCAATTGTTATTGAATAAGAAGTGAAAGGTGGCTTTAATAAAAGATTTACATTTCCTCTATAATCTTAGGTGCAGCTCTTGAAGCTTTAATTTATGACTGCCTTATATCGAGACTACGGATGTTTATGCAAATTTATGTTTTTACGAATACAAAAATAACGAAATAGAGTTGTATCATTCGCTAGATTTCGTAACGCGTTTTTAACGTATAGAGATTCTGACATTTCTAACTTGAAACAATTATTCGACTTCGAGAGTTTCGTGCATTCATAAAAATTAGGAGTCAAAGCAATAAACATATGAAATTCATACAACACACAAATATACAGGAAACAGAAGCACTCGTTCAAATTTTTACCAAGTGAAACGAGTCTGCGTTTGAATTCCAATCCTTTTTATGTATTTACGTATAAAAATGTATAACATTTAGAAATATTAGTGCAACAATAAAGTTCCACTTAAGTAAACTCGTTGCCGGACAAATACAATTTATATATATAATTGGACCGGTTCACGAATTCCTTTCTTTACTAACAATTTCTCCTACGTGTGATAAAGAATTCAGGTTGAAATAAGTAACTGAAAACCTCGAATAAATAAATCTAGTTTGTATAAACAGAGTGCTGCTGTAACATTTGCATAAAAAGTCTATCAAAGGTGGTCGAAATGACCAATTTATAATTTCTGTCGAACAGATAATTTGATTTTAAAGCATATAAATAAAAGCTCGTGTAATATATCCCTGTATTTTTAAAGATTTAAATTATTCCTCGCAAAAGCTCGTGCAATTTATCCAAACATGTTATAATAAGGCTGTTCTATTTTCTAGCTCCAACGTCTGCGATGGAGATTTTATGCTTCGCGCGCAGCGGTAGCTTTTTTTTTTTTCTTTTAGCGTTAATTACAGGTATCATTTTCACTTCTAGAATATCCTTCGTCTGTGACCCTTTCATCAGCTCTCCACTGCGCTCTTACCTCTCTCCACGTACACCAAGGGCTGAACGCGTACGTGCCGCAAGTGAACAGGCTCTTTCCATTGGTGAGCAGAACCTTCACGTAGTTGCGACAGTCGTCGACGCTTTGGCCCTTGTTCTGACAGGTGTTGCTCTTATCGTCCGGGGCTGGCCAAGTGGCGTGCTCGAGCGGCGTCAGCGAGGTTAGCGTCAACCGGTACAGATTATCTCTGGAATCGCAACGATTTCAGTTTTCATTTGGTTACGACGAATCGGGGCACAAGAGCCGGCGCGTAGGACGGCGGGAGACGCGTGTAAAAAGCCACACACGGTAAGCCGCGCCGGCGCGACGAGAGAAAGAGAGAGAGAGAGAGAGAGAGAGAGAGGGTTCGCGCAATCACGCCGCAGGAAACTCGCAGCGAAGCATAAACGGCGCCTACGTGGGCGCACGCCGCGACTACGCGCGCGACAGCCGCGCCAAAAGCGATCGTTAGTCGAGCGAAGCGGCTCCACGATCGCAGCCACGCCGATTAACCCATTCGCGGGGACACTCCAGACGATTTCGTTTGTCGTTTCACTCCTTTTACTTCTAGCGTAATGCAAAATGTAACAGGAATGTTACACATTCAGCGTGCCAAATGTTATCACCGGCAACAGAGAAATGAAGAGTATTGGCAAGAAGTATTTCCATCAGGCGCAATCGTATTTGAAGATGGTCAAAGAAAAATATCGCTATCCGAATGGAAATCCGCTAATTCTTACGTACGTATCTGTGTAAGAAATTAAAACTACGAAATAAAATTATAAAATGAAAAATACAATATCTTGTATCTCTTGTATTTCAATTTTTCTTTTTTTTTTGATATGTTTCAGGTACTTGATTTTGTATAAATTATTTTCTATATTGTTTTCTTGTTTTCATCGCGATATCATGAAATATATATTTTGCATTCCTGGATAAACAAGATTGTACAAGAGAACTTGAAACCTCCATTTTCAAAATCCTTCGAAGCGTATGGTTACAGCGGATAGATAATGTGATGAATTATCTAACGAATTTTTCATAAATCGTGAATTTTCACGGCGAATTGTTTTGCAACATCTATACTTTTTATAACAATGATTTTTGTATTATTCCCTTAATTATTTCTAATTAACACTAAACGTACCGGCATTTTACATACACCAAACGTACCGGCATTTTATATACATACGAAAAACAGAAAACAGGAAAAGGAATTAAATAATCAGATAATATAAGAATTTACAAAAAGTCAGATTAGCGAAAGAAATAACAACGAATGTACGATTTTAAAGTAAATTTTGAAAAGGGGTCATTTGATCCCGCTTGATACGTTTAGTGTTAAAACGAACAATTATATCTCAAAACACGAATCTGCGCAAAATATGAATTCGCACGCCATTTTTAAATACTACGTATGTACGTCGAATTTCACATATACGAACTCGTAAACTTTCACGTCATTCTTATCTACTATCTTTTATTATATAAAACAAAACAAAAAAAAGAAGAAAATCACTATCACGACCTGGTCGCTCGACACGTACGGATAAACGAGATTCTACTGTTTCAAATATACAGTTGATTCGTCGGTACATGCATCCAGTGTAATCACAGTTTAATCCTGGCATCAACTGGACGAGGGTTTAACCAGTGGCGATTGACGTCGCGGATGAGCCGCGCGCGAATTCGAGAAAAGGACGCGAGAAAAGGTCGACTCGAGGGTCGCAAGAGTACGACGACGTACGGGCTCAATCCTATTGAGACAGATTGCTTCCTGTTCGTTAAACGAATAGGATGGATCGTTCGGCGACCTCGTTCTCGTCCGAACGAAACTGTGTCCAACGACTCGCGTTTGTTACGCGTCTAGTGGAGGAGTTCGATGGCCGTACCAGAGACGAATACAGAGTAAGTGTCAATTGTGTGATGCTTACGCTCTGACGGAAATCCGAGACGAAGTCTTTCAATGAGAAAGCTCGATAATAACAATAGTTGACGAAACAAAATCAATCGCAAGTCCGAATGTAATTTAATTTTGACAATGGATCGTTGTCAATGGTTTTTTTTTTTTGAAAACATTAAAAGAATTTTTGAAATATTAAAAGAATTTAAGTTTTCTAGAACTAAAGTCGGATGAGATTGAGAAACGAGATAATAATAGTTGACGAAACAAAATCAATCGCAAGTCCGAATGTAATTTAATTTTGACAATGGATCGTTGTCAATGGTTTTTTTTTTAAACATTAAAAGAAATTTTGAAATATTAAAAGAATTTAAGTTTTCTCAACTAAAGTCGGGATTGGGAAACGAGATAATAATAGTTGGAAAAACAAAATCAATTGCAAGTGCGAGTATAATTTAATTTTGACAAT
>NIPQ01093228.1:25763-47107 GCA_002806875.1 Lepidotrigona ventralis hoosana
CCCCCCCCCCCCCCCGATCGACTCTCGATCCGTTTTGGGAAGGACGATTTCACCAAGTCCCGATTACGATACCTATTTCGAAATTTCACGTAAAGTACTTTGAATTGACGTACTTTCTTATTTGTTTGTTTCTTGAATTTGTCTGATGTTAAAATAACAAATTCTAATGGTAAATCTGAAATAATTTGATCGAATGACAGATAATAATCTCGTGATAAATATGATGAATAACGAATCTGTGCCACATTGACACTGCAATGAAAAGATAGTAGAACTGCAAATTCTTTTTATTAACAGACTTTCTTCTCTCAAATAAAATTTCTATTACGTGTAATCTACTCTCTCAGGTGTAGTTGCACATTTTATGAGAAAGATACGTATCAATTAATAAATTTAAATTGAAGATTTATCACGATAAATAAACTTCATTCGTTCTCCATTTGTTGAACGAGAGTTAATGCAGTTTCACTCTGTACAACATAACGATATATTGTTATAGATACAATTTTCGACGTAGCGAGTCTTTCGCAAATTCCATCACCAATCCGCGAGGGATTCATTTGCCGCCACGTTTTCGGTTCTCGCTTTCGCTGTAAGCCAATCGTCTGCACCGAGATCCAAGATCCAAGATTCCGTTTCGAACACGCCGAGGGAACGACCTCAGGATTTCCTGGGATTTTTCTTCCTCTCGTCTCTCTCGGGAACGAGACAGCCATACGCGCGCACGTTTCGTCGGCCAGTTGGCCGCGTGTACGTGGGCCGTGGTTAATAACTAGCATTCTATTAATAGAAGGTAACACGAGGGCGTACGCTCCTTTCCACGCTCGATTCGATCGGTCGCCCGATCGCGAAAATCGATCACCAACGTGTTCGCGCGTTCCTCGACGATTTCGAGCGGGCGATCGAGCTGATGGAATGCGGCTGCTGTCTTGTCGTGGCGAGAGCCTCAGGTGCAGACGAGCGAGATTTTTCGCCACACACGTACAGAGAGAAGCCAGCTGAACACCTGACAATAGGAAATAGTAATACTAATCGAAACGAAGGTGGAAATTTTGTAGTACGAAATTTTGTTCATCTGAGGCGTTTAAAAATACAGTTAAACTTGGGCTTGATTTGGACCAGGAGCAGGAGCAAATGATCGACAAGAAGTTATTTCACGCGCGAAGGCGGGGAATCAACAATTTGATTTTCTAGAATTCGAGAATGAATTAGTAACAGAATTTTTCTCGCATTTCTTTAAATAAAAATTTATTTTAGGCTTCCTCCACTTTGAACAATAAGAATCATACGTACATCGGGATTTCAGAGATAGAACATGGTCAAAAAACTGATCTAAAGCCTCGTTTCGATACGATCAATTATCGCGCAAAATGTCACGAATCTTATTTCAAAGTTGTTACTTCTTCAACAGGTGTTCAATTAAAACATTTTAAACAATCCTTCCTATTCTCGACAGTGAAATCTGCTTCGAGAAAAAAACCTCGTCAAAGAATTATTCAATGAATCTATTTGATACTGAGAAGTTTTCCAGTTTCCTCGGGGCTTCTTTGAAATCGTTGTGCCCGCGTTCTATTTATCGAAGCATTTCTAGGAAAACCTAGAAACAAGTACAGCACAAATATCTAAAGATTCGTTTTGTACATACAATAGCACGTAGAAGTATTTCCTAGAAATATGTGATTAATTGCCATTGCGATATCACTATCACAGATGGCCTAAACCGTTGAATACAGTTCTATATTATTAAATAAATTAGAAGTTTAATTGAACACTGGCGTCTTTTAATCTCAATTTCATATTTTCCATTGCTATAATTGAATAATTAAATTTTTACGCAGAAATTCATACTTTTATTTATGAAGGTAATTCCAAAAAAAAAAAAAAAAAAATGGAAATTTGTTATAATTAAATAAAACGTGTAATTTACTATATTTTATGTAATTTTAAAGATTATACGTATTCTGGAAGTTTCTATAGCGAAGAGCATAATTTTATCAACGATAATAAAAAATTATCGATAGTTTAAACTAAACTGATATAAATTCGTAAAAGAAAATCGTGTAACGATATATTTGGGATCATTTTAAAGCGTAAAGCTTTTATTTTGAATAGTGAATTCATTTTCTTTTTTTTTTTTTCAAAGATTAGTTTATCACGTAGCGAGTGAGGATACTTTTTTCTCGAAAACTGTGTGTGAAAAATTCAAACGCAATTTTCTTTTTAAAACTCGTCTTGACTCTAATATTCAACGTTCGATAAAATGGTGAAAAAAAAGACTGTACAACAAATCTAATTAAAAGATTTTAATTTTCAAAATAATGATAAATCTGCTTGGGGAAAATTTCTTCTAAATATTTTCACGCACGTTTGGATTTTTACAATTTTCGACAAAGAAATCATCTTCGAACTTACTTTAAAATGAGATCAACTGTATCGTTGTATGATCTTTTCTTGCCAAGTTAGAAATTATTGACAAATTTCCATCATGCTATTGGCACCAGGGTTACGCTCTTCTTCATTGTAAATGCACAAAAATCCGCAGTCTAGTAACAACAGTGAAAGGTTCTCGAGGATCGATGGGAAACTGGGATGAGAGAAACATATTTCCGAGTGGCGAGTCGAGTAAAAAGACCAGCAATTTGGCGAGCAGCCAAAGACGCGGTCCCCCGTCGACGTTTCGAAAAGAAATAACCGGTCGACGACTCGGCGAACCGCCAAACCGCCGTCGTGTCTCGATCTCGCGATCGGTCTCGATTCTTCGCATTCGACGCGCGTTTTTTTCTCGATCGCGCTTCCGCGTGCGTTCGTCTTCTTCTCGGAACTCCTACAACTTAGAAATAGACGAATACCTAATAGGAAGTGGAAACGACGTCCAGCGAGATCGTAAGATGTCAAAATGACAATAATCTATAATTTTCGTCAGATCTTACAGGTGTGTATTTCTAACGATTTAAATGATTTTTCATAAGATGTGTAAATAAAATTTCTTGATAGTAACACTGGAACTATCAATGTGGTCAAAATTGGACAAATCTATAATTTTCGTCAGACATTTTACAGGTGTGTAAACAGTGTATTTTTAACGATTTAAATGATTTTTCGTAAGATGTATAAATAAAAGCTTATATACTCTCCATTGTATTATAAAGTTTCCCTATTTTTTTGGACTTCAATGTCTCCGATGGAAATGTTATGCTTCGTCGATAGTTCTGGTATTAGAGATCGCAAATCAGCAGGATCAGAATAAACGGTTTGAGGCGAATTTGAATAACTGTTTGTATTCGAAGGCGAATAAGATCTCGATGTGTTTTAACTCTACGACATCTTAGAGTCGCTTCTACTCGCGATATATACGTACCTAGCGCCAACGACAACCTGTTGTCTAGCGACATCGAACAGCAGTTGAGAGTACGTGGTGACTCCATCTTGTTGGAACAGGCTTGCATCCGCCAGGTCTGAAACAATAAATTTTAAATTTTATGCTGTTACTATAATTTTCTAGTTTTTCTAGTTTTTCTAGTTTTCGCGAAATCCGAACGACTTGTCGAAGATTATTTCTCAAATTGAAGTTCTATTATCACAGAAAGTAAACTATCTAAGAAAATTATGTAGAGAAGAGAAAAGAGTCAAAATTAGCTTTGACTTTTCCTGCGAGATTTCAGCATTTTATTTGATGAAAAAAAAAAAGAAAAGAAAAGAAAAAGAAGTATAAATGCAACAATATTGTGAAGCCATTATCTTCGCTGTTTTTCACTAAGTTCACACTAAGTGTGATATTTCGAATATTGAAACTTATTTTCTAGAGTTGATATTTTATTTCTTATATAAGCGATAAATAATTTTATTGTATTATATATATACCATGTCTATAGTTTATTAAGTGTAATAAATTAGTTTTGCAATTTACTTCGTATATTACTATTATCTGAGATGTTTGTTATCCAATATCGACGAATCAGTCGAGGAGCTGAAGAACAGTTAGGGAGAAAAAAATAAAAAAAAAAGCACAACTTAATAAATCAAAGATTAGAATTCAACGAAGAAGTCACTCGTTGTGTCACTTGAAATAAAGAATCGTTTCAAGAAGATTGAGTGCAGTGAAGACTGAATGCAAACCATCGAGAAAATATTAATTATTCTATTTGTATTTAGAAATAAAATTTGAACAAAAATATATATTCTTGTCTTTCTATAATTTATACATTGTCAATCGTTTAGATTTAACGATTTAAGTTTACCGATTTAACGATTGGTGACGATTTTTGTCCTCCAATCTCCGGTTAAAATCTTTATTTTCGCGAATTTTTGCCAATTCTTGTGATGAAATTTCACAAAAATCATTTCCCTCCATTCATTAAGTTTCGTTTAATACTTTCGATCATAAACGGAGAAAAAGAAAAAGGTGGTAGCAAAGAGTGAACAAAGGGAAAGATGACAAAAGGGGACAAAACGAAGATTGCAACATCGCTACGCAGTAGCCTCTTCGAGGTTCTCTTCGTTTCGACGAATTCCATCGACGTTGCTCTTCCGCTTCTTGCACGCCGCGATCGCGATCGTTTCCACGTTCCGAGAACGGGAGGATGTGTGAGCGGAGCCGTTTTTCGCTTCCGGACAAACTAGTTTAGCGACGTTCGACGAGCCGCGAGCAGCTTCTTCCTAGCTCGGCGGATTTTCTAGTTTTTCTGTCGCGATGTTGGCTGAAGCGATCGAAGCGAGTCGCTGCGAATGTCGAAGTTGTGTGTGTCCGCTCGCAGTACCTCCGATAGCCGGCGAAAAAAATCGACCAACGTGCTCGAGGACTTTTCTCGGTCCACCACCACCAACGCGTAAAACCAAACACGATCCCGCGCGTTCGCTCGGCCTTTCTCGTCTCGTTCGCTCGGGAAGGCAGCATCGCGTAAAGCAGGACGCGTTTCATGCGTCTCTCTCTCTCTCTCTCCTCTCCTTTTTACATGTACATCACACACGCACCGCATACGATATTTACCGTAGTGGTTAATTTTATTGAACTTTTATTAAACTGATCGTAAGTATCATCCGTTGTATCAATAAAACTTAATGACGGTAGCATACTACTGTGGGATAAGCGTGAGATGATTATTTGTATACTGTATGCTAATTTTTTTTTTTTTTTATTAAATATATATTTACAGTATAAATATGTTGTGACTCCAGCATACGTTTCACTCCAGATTGCTTTCACGTTTTATACTCGTGAATATCGTTATATCTCGTTGCACGAATGAAGTTTTATTTATGTGAAGTTTCATGTATGTTTCGCACATGATGCAGCGAAGTCGCAGAAACAATTCGTATATATTTCAATGTTGCTCATTTTGGAATGATGGATACCGTGTCACGATAAATATTTCAAAATTACGGTAGAATTTTCATTAGCAGAATTTTATTAACAAAAACTTAAGTTGACGATCTCCTGATTTATTCTCCGTGCTACACATACATATCTATCTTTTTTAAACGAATCTCAAAGTTGTATCACCATCTCATTATCACTGTACATAAAAAAAGTACACATACACACGTATTTATTTTTTTAAAAACCAAACTAAAGATATAATATTTTGCTGCTTGAACTTTCTTCTGGCCATCATTATACAGGCAAAAAGAATTCTCCCGTGATAAGTCTCGAGCTTTCCCCTCTGACCATCGTTGTAATAATATATGAAAAAAGTTTTCATATTCGCCACATGTATTACATCTACGCACCTGTCTTTTCCAATTTTTCAAAGTAACTTGTCAAACTGAACTTGAGCTGACAAACCTAAACTAAAAGATACAAACTCGTATGTTTTACTCTTCAAACTTTCCTCTAGCCTGTTTCATCGCCGCGCATAAAAGTCTCTTCTCATGATAGGTGTTCTATAATACATTCATAAGCTATATATACTATACACACGTATGTGACACGTATGTACATCTATCTCCGTTGCTTTCTAAGCTCCTCACTCCTCTTCGTCTTCGTCTTATTGTTTTTCAGCCGGTTTGCCGACGCGGCGAAACGATTCCGCAAAGGTAGCTCCGGCACCGCGGTTCGTCGTACTTCTCGCGTTTCCACGTATATACTCGGGGCACGCGTTTGCCTGTGTCACGCGTGCCTGCCACATACACACACACATACACCGTGGAAGCAGCGTCCATGCAACCGCGTACGTGCGCTTATAAGTAGATACGTGTGGGACGAACGGGGCCCCAGTTAGCATAACCTGATCTCGAAGGCCTCTTGGGTATCCTCCCTTCACTCTCCGACTTTTCTTTTTCTCTTTCTCCTCCTTCTCGTCCGTTCCTGCGCGGGCCGAAACCACCTCACCTCCTCCAGGGGGACTTCTTTTACCTCCCGAGGACGCGTTTCCATTCTCTTTCTCTGCATTTCCTTCCTTTTATCGTACTATCGTCGGCCTCACCTATCGATTTGTCGACTACTCGCTTTACCTGAATCTCAACGAAACACGAAATCGGTCTCGCGTATACCAATGGCAAAGATATTTACTACTTGTCGTACTACAGATATGTACATACTTCTTATATATATATATATATATATATATATATATATATATATATATATATATATGTACTATACTTTGGTATGCACGAAACAAAGGAGTTTCGTCGTTTCGAAAGTGTGATTAATAAATTACGGTGTTCGCGCTTTGAGATATGTTAGAGTTTCGAAAGGAGTGAGGACTTTTTTATTATTATTACAAAATGGTAGTGTTACAGAAGTTTCGAATCTAAATGTGGTGTAATATAGCATAATATTGTATATATTATTATTATAAAATATTATTACTAAATAAAAATATTATATTACATTATATAATTTATATTAATTTATATATATTATATAATTTACATTTATATGATATAATATTATATTATATTATATTATAATATTATTTTATATTATATAATTTATATTTCTAATATTTATAATTTATATTAATTTATGTATATTATATTATATTATATTATATTATATTATATTATATTATATTATATTATATTATATTATATTATATTATATTATATTANTAAAAAAATACGTAAAATATCTAAATTATGACTGTGATGTGCAAAAATATGTAAAACATTGAAATATTAATTGCAATATAAAAAAATATGGAAAAATATGTAAAATATTCAAATTTTAATTATGATGGGGGAAAAAATATATATAAAATATCCAAAACGTGTTTGAACTTTTTCAGAAGTCATACTGAGAAGCAGAGAGAAACGGGGCCAATTTTAAAAATTTACTTCAAGATTTATTATATACTCACATCAATATGAAACGAATTTATGAAAGCAAGTCATTCGTGTTTGGGGCGCCTTTCCCGAGCCTGTATTTACATAACAAAATCAAGATACATGTTAATGAAAGAAGCAAAAAGATTTATTATATACTCACATCAATATGAAACGAATTTATGAAAGCAAGTCATTCGTGTTTGGGGCGCCTTTCCCGAGCCTGTATTTACATAACAAAATCAAGATACATGTTAATGAAAGAAGCAAAGTTGATCGGTTCGCTTAAACAAATGCTCCGTTGCATTCGCTTCTTGCTGCTTTTATTCAAATACTATAAAAGTAAACACTGCGTTTCTTTAGAAAAACCCGTACCCGGTCGCAAAAATGCGAATTACAAGATGCTTCTTCACCGCCATTAGTCCATTATCAATATCATTATCATTGCGAAAAAGGAACTTAACAGCGCTGCGCAATACATTCCTTTCTGCTCGATAACGCGTGTAAAGAAAGTTGCTCGTCCGTATCGAGTCTCAAGATATATTCGCCAGTTTTCCCTGGTCGCTAATCGTCCGAGATAAGAGCGAGATATCTCTCTCTCTCTCTCTCTCTCTCTTTCTCTCTCTCGTGAAAGCGTGAGTTTTGCTCGACTTCTCGCGCTTCTCGACGTGCGAAAAGTCACGTGCACCGCGCATCTTATCGCACAATCTATTCGACAATCTTCGAAGAGAGAACGCGACGATACGATTCTTACCTTCGTAGGAGATGTGTCGAAAGTCGATGGCGGCGTTTAGGCTCGCGACCAGCGTCCCTAGGATCGCCAGTTGCACCGGCCATCGATCCATCGCGATCGTTCTTCGTCCTCCCTTTCCCCTCTATCGAGTGTCTTTTCACCTGGAATGCCAGAAATACCGAGATGATGCATGAATTTCTCCATTATTGATTCGTTCTGGACGAATCAACGTGTACAAATATTTTCTTCATAGCTCAGAAGTTATCCAGTTTCGAATTATTGACCTGTTTAAATTTAATTTTTTTCATATTTTTTTCACGATGCATGGTCCGATTTTATTTTATTTTATTTTCTTGACTTTCATCAAATGTCTTTGCATTGAGTAATTCACGTAATATACGCATTTCATTCTTGTGCTGAAACGTAATCCTAGTGTTGCATTTTTTTTTTCTTTTTTTTTTTGTTGCAAAAACGCATCTAACGTGGAAAAATGAAATTATCTATCACAACGATATAACGATTATTATAAAAAAATTTTCATAGTTACGAGCAACAAAGTCGCAATGTCCGGCAGCTTCAACGTTCACGTGAACTCACGTCTGACGATGAGGAGCTCATGTNTAGGGTGTGGCCCGCTCGTTCTCTTCCTCTCGTTTCCTAGTACCATCGGATAGAAGCTTGCGGTGGCTGGCGAGAGCTCGTTGACTCGGATGCGATTTATCTCGGGCCGGGTAGAAGAGAGTAGGTTGTTGCTGGCTAGTCGGTGCGAAGCGCGTAGCCGCGCGTACGACCAGTCTGCCCGAGACATTTTATGTCGGAGCGGGTCGCCAAACAAGGTAACAACGGCTCGCCTCGACGGAGGCTTCGTCGACGAAGCATCATCCACAACCATGGCCAAGATCGTCATCTTAATACCGATTTTAATGCCAATTATACCGTAACACGATCGCGTTTTCGTTTACACGCGTTTAAATTATGTTTATTAGTATAAACGTACGAGCATATTTTGGACATTGTGTTTCGAGATTTCGTCCGTTCGACACTTTCTACGTGTCGAGTGATTACAAATTTGGCAATGTTGGAGACGAGTATATGATAAATTTTTGGAATTTCAACGAATATGCGTGGCCATTTTATGTACGTGACAATGACGGGCTATCAATCCCGAAAATCGTCCAGCTCCAACATACGAACAGCCGATCGCAATTTTTACAGTTAAACGTAAAATTCGTACTTTCGTTTACTTTTCAAATAGATGTTCTAACATTTCTAAAAGTCCTCGCAAGCATAAAAATAGGAGAAATTTTAGTGTTTAAATAACGCAAGTAGTAAAAAAGTAAATAATAATAAAATAATGTTTAAATAGCACAAATCAATAAGCATTATTTGGTATTTAAATAAGAAAGTTCAATCAAGAATTTATTTCAAATTAAGATCAAACTCATATAATTTCAGTTCCATACTGAGCGAAGAAGACTAAGAAATCGTCAGTTGAAAAGATAGATTCGCGATTTGTCGTTTAAAGTTGTAGCTCTCGGACGACGAGTGGGAACAGGTGGTTCGACGATCGGTCGTTCGCTCGAAACCGATAACACCGAGGGCTATCGACTCGACCTTTACGATTGCGAACCGTCGTACGTGCCGCGAGGGAGGTCGTGTGATACAGCTTCTTCTCGGTCGGCACTGAATCGAATGCGATTAATAGTCTCCGAAAGTACGCGATTTCGTGAAAATTAAAAAAAAAAAAAAAAAAAAAAGCAGANTAATCGTGGCCATTCATCCAGGATCGCGATAGCACGGATAAATCGAGAAATTATGAATCGTCGACATCGCTGTATCTTGTGTTTATTCTGCATTTTTGAAATTTGTCGCAAGAAGAAAACAGATAGCGGGAACGACTCACAGATAAAGGAAGATAGTGTAGGCACGCACACGAGCAAACTAAAGTTGACTTTTGAAAATAAATTTTCCAGATCAGCCGATGAATCTACGATTTGAAAACGAATAACAATTCAGTTATTAGTGTTACTAATATATTTTAAATTCTTTGGATAGGTGATGAATCTACGATTTCTTACGTTTCGAAAATGATATCAATTCAATTATTAGTGTTATTAATATTTTTCGAATGTTCGCCGAGACATATGTTTTAATCCAAAAATTAAAAATTTGTAATTATACGTAATTTTCATATTGAGATATGTATTGAATTATAAGACTGCTTGACAAAGTGAGACTCATAACATTTATCAGCAGTTGTTTAGCCAACTGTTTCAGAAAATAATCGATCAACGACTGAAAAGAGATTTCCACGTCAGACTGATGATGGTTTAAGTACCTAATTAAAAGCTCGATTATTCGAGAATGCAGATATTTGCATCGTGTAATACAATGGTGAACAAAAGAAGATTTAAAAGGCAAATGAGACGAAGTAATCTATAACTTTATAAAACAAACAGTTGTATTTAACAAAAAAGAAAATGAACAAATGATTGTAATATCGAGAAAAAGAAATGTCTAGTATAAAAATTACTAATCCTCGTGCATATATGAGCCACTCGTTTGCTAAATCGTTTTACTCCAAGAAGCAAGAAGTAGAGAAATTGATAAAATAGTATATATTCTCCTTTAAAATATCCCTTTTAAAATTTCAACTTACTAAAATAGTCGTACAATAATCTTTAGAATAATCACAATATTTTTGAATAATAAATTACTCATTGCTCCAAGATTAAAAGAATTTGTCGTTTAATAGTATTAAGCCTAATTATCGAAGAAATTTATTTTAAATCAATTAAACACTTCGACAATTTCCAAAAAAATTGAATTGATCGCGTCTATCAAATTATTTTCATTTTTGTGAAACAGTTCGTATATATATATATATATATATATATATATAAGTCGATCGAACAGTGTTTGTCGAAAAAATGGTAAGTGCCAATATCGAAAAATTTGTTTCTTTTAACAACAAAAAAAAAAAAAGAGAGAAATGTTCCACGTGTCAGTAGAAATACCACGATGTGCAATTCAAATGGAATTTTCGTTTCATAAATAGTTGATCAATAATGCAATAAAACATGACATCGCTGGCTACGTGAAAATAATTTCAACTTTAGTGAAGAAAATTTTTGTTTCCTACAAGTACTACCATTCAATACTAAACTTTCTTCATTTTCTCACTGCGTATAAAATCGACGATTTAACGTGCGAATAAAAACATACCGCGAATTGAACTGCGACTCGCCGGATCGATAAGCGGAGAACGGCGTCAAACAGTCTGGCCAGGCGATAGATTTCTCGCGGATTACGCAGCTACCTTTCTTTCTCAGGGTGGTTTATCGAAACGTACTCGGTGTGATTTTACGGTCTACTGTCGCGACTGCTCCCCATCGGGAGAAGTTATCGAGCTAGGTTGCGGTTTATCGGGAAATCGCCGATAGAACAGGCAAACGAGATAAGAACAAATTGTTTAATACACGTTAACTGCGGTTATCACTCTGGTCCCTAGGGATCAAAAGTCTGACAATGCAATGGAAATTAGAACTGACGAAATCTGCAATAGTAATCGAAAATCTCAAATTCTGCGTGGAAGCAGCAAAAGTTAAATTGGACATTGGCCAACAAAAATTTATCAAAGGCCGCACATATTTTTTTTCAATCAGTTCAATGTAATCTGTATTATTTATAAGGACAATACATTATTAATTAGAAAGAAATATATATTTATATCAATTAAAGAAATATGAAAATTTTTAGTGTATCAATGTCTGCTTTGATACAGATAGTGGCAATACGAATTTTTATTCTTTGTGTACTTCGTGTGGGGAGAAAAAATTTGCTCGCAAAAATGCAAGTATTTCCTAAAAAGGGAATATTTTTCTCTAGACAGGTGTAGTTTATAAAAGTCTAACAAAGACACTCGAATTTTTAAATTTTTCGATTGCAACTCAATACACTTGCATGTTCACTGGCAACATATTGAGACTGGAGTAGCAACTATGCCGACCGTCTAAGATATTTCTTGGGAATTATTCGTAATTAGTTAGTCTGACATTAAATTTAAAAAAAAAAAACAGGTATGATCATTCACGGTTGAAATTATTCAAATAATAAAATTAAAATTATTCAAATAATAAAATTCTCAATCAATTTTAGTTACACAGCGCGAGCCGTGGGTTGGACATACCTGGCTTAGAGTTTTAAAGCAAAAATCAGTTCTAGGAAGTTAAAGTGTTAAAGGATCGCCTGTGTAAAGACAGGAAATCGAACTATTATGAAAATTTCGTGAAAGCTTGGTCCACTCCGACCAGGGAGAGAGAAGTTTCGTTCCTTCTTTTGATTCGAAGACACGAGCAACAGCTTGACAAAGAAGGCATTCACGCAAACCACTCCTCCCTCGGAACGATCTTTTTCGCTGTGTAAGTCTGTTCTGTCTTTCTCTCTTTCTCTCTCTCTCTCTCTCTCTGTCGCAGAGGGCGAGAAACTTCGAAAGAAATCGGTCAACGATTTGGCGCCAGGGTGGTTCGGTTGGACGACAGCCATATTACGAGATCAGCCTAGCTGTTTTTCGTCAGGGGTTCTGTCACGGTGACTCACTGTACGCTCTTCTCTCGCTCGTGAAACTCTTAACCTAACCCAATTTTCAGGTTAGCCGAAGCTTTATTAAGACCTTAGTTGCTTAAGAGAGGAAGCTCCTTAATAACGTAATCTCCGGTGTCTTTGCAAGGAACGTGTAATACATTAAAATTCAAGATTAAGATACGCAATATTAAAGGAGGTAGAATTGAAAGTTATTCGAAGAAATTGAGCGACTTTTTTGAGGAAGAGAAAAGCAGACTCGTAAAGAAAGCCTGATTCTAATTCATCTAGTACCTAGTAAAGTCAAAGATCTTTTAGAATTAAAATATTTTGGGAGAAAAAATTATTTGTTATGGGAAGGAATGAAATTATTTATTGTTAGAAGAAAAAATTTTAAATACTAAATATTATCAAAAGACATTTAAATTGACGGGAAAAATCGAGAAATTTCTCAAGGAAAGAAGTCATTATCTATAACATAACATTAAAAAAAAAAAGATGAATAATCTTCTATAATATTCTAAATTAAATCCTGAAGCTAGTTCAAACTCATCGGAATATTTAAATTCCGCATTTTTTCTTGCTTTATCGGAACGAGTATCAAAGTACATTATATTCTTGATCAATAAAAAAATTTCTTCCAGCTCCAGTTTTCTCTGACAAAACAAGAAATGCCCCTTAATAAAATCCAACACCTCGAGAGAGAAAGTTCCGAAAGTTTCGAAATCTCACCGAGTCTCCCGAGGATTCGAGTTTCGAGAATTTGAAAAATTGATTTCGAATCCCATCCTCTTTTACGTGGTACGTATATATCTTTCCAATAGAATCGAAGGGCAAAGGGGCGCGAACCCTTGAGAAAGGGAGGGAAAAAGAAGAGGGATCAAGGTCGAGAGAAGCGCATTTACCGTAGGAGTGATCGTATGGGGGTGGGAGGGGGAGGGATCGCCTCGAGCGTATATGTACGCGGGAACAGTTTCGGAACGACCGCGCGCGTAATCCGAATCCGTATTCGAAAACCAGTTTCTGCTCAACGTGGGTCAACCAGACTCGTCCTCTTCTTCGACTGGGTCGTCTCCCATCGTGTTTGCTACTCCCCCAAATCGAGTCTCTTTCTCTCTTTTCATCTCGGCCAGCACGAACTTTCTTCTATCAAATCATCAAAAGCGGCTGCTTTCCTTTCCATTCGGATGTTTTTCAACCCTTCGAAAGAGGTTCAACCCTCGATAAGGTCCGCCTGTATTTATTTTATAGTAAATTCGTGTGTCGAAGGGTCGTGAGTTCAAGCAACAAGCTTAGATAGGATCGTGAATTTGTGCTATCGAGAATTTCTAAAAAAAATACCCAACGAATGGAGTCGCAAATGATGGTAGGAAAACCTGGACGAAAAAAAAAGGAAACATTGCAAATTACAATTAGCTAAGCTAATTGTACAGTCTGCGATTTAATATAAAATCGAAGTTGAACAGATATTCTGGTCAGCAGACCTTTTACCATTAACGAATCAACTACTACGATATGAATGAAAAAATAGGGGCCAAATGTCTTTCTCCAGGTTTTTCAAAAGCACTCGAAGAGTTGTACAATAAACGTTATTTAGGATTTATTTGATTCCCAGATCTATATTATGTCAGTCTCACTTGATATTAGTAAAGAATTTTTTTTAATGAACGTCTATTTTATTTAATTCTAAATATTTTATTTAACTATTTTCAGACTATGTTCCAAGCATCGTTCACGAGAAAATTGTAGAGATATCTGATTTTTGCACTGTTATGCAGTGTGTTTCATAACTACTTGTGTTCTATTCTAGCTACTCGCTAGCTTCAACACGAATAAGATATTGGCTATCTGCTAGTGAACAGACAGTGAACAGTCGAGCCGTTTATTTTGAAATTGGCCTCGCTTTTAAATCGAGCCTATTTAACACGTTCCAGCCAAATTTTTTATGTACGTTACATAAATTATAGTGTTTTCTACGTGCATTTTTTACATTAATAAAAGTCAAGCGTATTTATCAGACTCGACACCGTATATTGCAAGTGTCGGTCCCTACGGACCGACGCCGGCCAAACGAGCGGCAGCGTGTCGGTCCCCAGGGACTGACGCCGTCTCGAACGTGTTAAGAATTTACGTTTTAAACGTGCCAATCGTACTCGCAAAACTTCTACCAACGAAGTCTCGATAGTTTTCAACATATTGACTGCGAATTGTTTTAAGATGAAAAGATCACGCAGCAGAGTTGTAATTAATCTGGCCAGCAACTCGATCTTTTCCAGCCATTTTTCAAAATAAACGATTCAGTTGACAGTCAGATGAGTGCAACGCTTCTGTTTCTCGCGTCCGATGCCGATACTGCGGCTTTTTCAATAAACCGTTCCGTTAGATAACGTCATACTCGGTTATCGAACTCGAACTCGCATCTGAAGCTCGTCCATCTTGTCAAGGACTTGGTTGCATCACTCCGCGGTTCGAGGAACGAGTTTCACCCCCTTGCGATTGCCGCGTTAACGCAATGTGAACAGAAATTCAAAAGCGGGGAAAGAAGAGAAGAAAATCTATAATAACACGTGTGCCTCGTTCTGAATTCTGCTCATATTCAGGATTGATGCAATTGCTGATTTTATTTATTAAGGCAGTTTATTCGGTAAAAAAAAGTCAGACTCGGGTTTGAAAATGGTTTCACTATACCTATATTGCTGAGACGTTCCTGTAATTTTTGTACAATTCATCTTCATTATTATTTAAATTCAAGATCAAAGATACAGACTTAATCTGTGAAAGAGTCTGTGGTTTATCTTGTGAACTTCGCAACAGCCTAGCAATATTTTATAACTAGCCGATAAATTAGCTGAAAAATATGAGAGCACCTCGGTCCACGTGAATAAATAAGGCTGTGCTCGTTTTGCACTATTGTTGCAAATTAACCAACGGGAGTAGCAAGGAATGAAAACAAGAACAAAACGAACTGTAGCGATCGCACTGGCAAAGTACAATACGATACTGATTGTGAATAGAAATTTACAAGCCGGTGCCGATAATAGTCAATGCGGTATCACACGTACAACAAACTATAGCCAGCTTTCTCCAGCACGTTTCCTTCGTGCATGCAAGAAATTACGCGGCCACTGCGAACGTAATTTTGAAGTAACTGCGCGTTTCCATTGGTAGCAGATCTAATGGATGAGAAGCATCTTGAAGTGAACTGAGAGATATTATATATAACAAATGAATCCAACATTGTTACAGTGAACGAACCAACAAGATGTGGCGCAGATCTATCAACTGAGAAAAACAGTATAATTTCGTTCGCGCTACAACTCGTGTGTTTGTAGTTGGAAGAAAAAGTTAGTTGAAGAGAAGTGAACTTAAAAACTTAGATCGATTAAATGAACTCCTGACTGATTGGCTTCATTTATCTGAACGTGAACTACGGAGACTGAAAAGAAAGTTTATATACTCTATACGATGAATTCCATTTGCAGTAACTCGCGAAAGTATTTTGCTATAATCATATCGGCATGTTATTTTTTTTTTTTTTTCCTTTTGTGGCAGTTCACGAATTGTATATATAATTATGATATGGTAATTATCAATACACACACATATTTTGTATAATTATCACATCACAATTATATTATATATATAATTATCAGAAAATTAATAATAATTGTTTTCAGTCCAAGAAAAAGAAACTAATAAAAAAATATCGAACTGAATATTTTGATTAGGAATTAAAAATCTTGAAACAATCAAAGATCGACGATCGGCTTCTAAACTTCGAACCCCTTCGAACTCGATTTCTTTTCAAGTTGTCGCGCGCGTTCATTTTCATTCATTTCCAAGCAAATTAACTGAATTGATATACAATAACAAGCTTCGAAGCTTTTTCATTTATTTGTTCATTATTATCGTAACACAATTCACATTCTATAATTCTTCAAATGATCTCCAATACAATTTGTTACAATTGTTATTGTCACAATTATGTGAGTTACAACACAACGAGTTCATCAAAGGATGAATCTAAATGAATCTGAGCTTAATTGAATTCATAATTCTAGGACCGTGGTCGACGTGCAAATCAACTTACGTGGTATGTACGATGTGTACACAATTGAACAGCGTACTGGCAAGGTGATCATTGGCGCTGCCTTGCCGCGGGCGAGAAAGTGCGATTCCGCGCGTGCACGGAACGCGGACCCTGAAGATTCGAAGCGTAATTTAGAGCGGATATACCGACGGACCTATCGGTGAATACTAACTAAACATGACCGTCTCTGTGGATGACACAGAACTAAATGGATCTCTGTCTCTCTTTCTCTTTTTCTCGATTTTAGAGAAACGAGTCGAATGTGAATATCATGTAGAATGACTCGCATTAAATACCATTTATAATTATAATTCTGTGAAAACGAGGTCGCATAGTAATAAACTCGGAGCTCGTTGAGCTTCTTTTCTTTCATCTTTCTTTTTCCCTTTTCTTAAAAATACATCGTTCGTGTTTCTAAAGTGTTTTCACATAGACGAGCAGATGGCAAAGTGAAGAGAGTTTTTTTTTTCCTTCTCGAAAATGCTATAGATTGTCACATCCAATGTAAAAACAATGGAAAATCTTTTTCATCTCCTCTTCAGAACCTCTTAAAACACACAAAGACACTCTGATAAATCGTGGATCAAATTTTCGGGGATCGTTGCAAGGCGGAATGATCTTCGATCTTCAAGTTTTCAATCGATCTTCGATCTTCAAGAAAAAAAGTTTTCAACGCTTCTACGTACCACGACGATTTATAGTATTTTAGAGAAGAAAAGTATCTCTTCATTTTTCATTAATTTTGTTTATGACATTTTACAATGTAAATGTAAGAGTATAAAAAAAAATCATCTCTGTTTACACAAATTGTTTAAAATGAGAAATAAATATCATTCATATGCCAACGGATTAAAACGAGCCCAGATTTATTGCCGCGTGACTTCTTTTTTTTTTTTTTTTTTTTTTTACGAAATTTTAAAATNTCCGATTATTTAAGAGAGTCAGTGTGCGTACGTTCGACCGGACGTATGGTCGAGAAACGAACGAACACGAGAGAAGTAGTAGGCCAGCTCCTTATACGGATCGTTGTTTCGGTCCGCGCGAGGAGGAGAACTTGCTCCGATCCGTTTGACCACCCAAAACGAGCGAGAACCCTGTCGCGAATAACGAAGATTTTTCGTCCGCGAGATGTTCGATTCGTTTTATCCAAAACCTTTTCCCACTCGTCGAAACCTTCGAATCTAATCTCAAGAGTCGCGTGTATATTTTAAGCTTCTAGGAACACATCCACGTGTACATAAATATACCTCGGCTGTAAGAGCCGAGAAATTAATAATAATTTCAATCAATCAAGGTTCGTGAAACTGCCAGATTTAATAATAAAATATTGTTTGAAGAATTTAATGGTCCTCTTGACCCTTCGAGTGCTTGAAATTATGAGAAATCTAAAAATTCAATACTGTAAGAATGGCGTATAACGAATCGGCACTGCGTTTCATATGGATCGGGAATAATAAAATTTCAGAAGAAGAAATCCTTGAGGATAGGGACAATCGTGAGTCATTATCATCGAATACACTCGTCAAGTTATATCATTCAGAATAATTCAGAATAATTCACTTGAAAATAAACTTCTTACTGCTCCTTGCGAAAGTTCAAAATGAAGTGAAGGAAATTGAAAATTATGTCAATGTCGTACTTGGGTGATTGCTTTAAACGAAGTCACACACTAGAAAAATACAAAATTTCATGCTAAACACCATTTAAATAGGATGACTATTACCAATGCGACATCACTTGATTTGAAGTGATACTTCACTCACTTTCGCGAAGTGTGGATTTCGTTCAAAACGAAGCTGTTCCATCTCAGACGTGTGTCATTCGATTTCAATTGTGTATCCACAATTCGAGGATCAAGAAATTTCAAGATAGTAAACATATCGATGAATATATCGATTTTAAACGCTCGAACGTGTGTCAAACGATATTATAATTTATACCGATATGCATTTGTTTCTCTGCGAACGATTTTCAACTCTTACATTCGCATCGGAAACGCATTACAAGCAATCTAGACGCGTAATATCGAGATCCCAATATTTAAAGCAATTACTTAACACGTTCCGTGCCATGTGTACCACCGGTAGTACACGTTAAACTTGATCTTCAGGCCACGTGTACCATCTGTGGTACACGCAGTCATATTTATTTCATTTATTTATTTTCTGCAATCGAACTGATCGCAGCGCCACGTGTACCACAAGTGGTACACGATGTGATAGCTACTCTAAACAAGAGAACTACTTATCGATTGATGATGTAATGAAAGATTGTGTGATAATATATCAACCTTTTAGTGAAAATATCAAATGGCCTGAACGACAACAAAAGGCAAAAATGGCTTGGCACGGAAAAGTGCTCAGAAAAGTACTTAAAAGCATCGGTTAATTGGAAATTAACAGCATAATTCTCTCGCTCTTTGTTTTGAGTCATAGAGTCTTCGGTGATTGCACTTGAACCACGGTGTATAATTGTTCATATACATGCACAATGATTTCTTCGAAGCGATCAAGACGCTTCCATTAGAAGAATCTTATCTGCTGTTAGCGTTAACTTTCATATACCGTTGTCAAGCTCGATAAATGGTGGGGGAGGGGGGCAGAGTGGGATTATTCTTCTCGAATGATTTCGTCAAATTACCATGAGGCCCCTAACTGTCGGTAGGCGAGCCAGGACAAAACATTCGTAACGAAACGAGGACCCGGCGCGCGTTCGTACGTGACCGAGAGAAACGAAAACGACGCGACTCGCGCGCGTTTTCATGGGCAACGCGTGACGAGAGATGCAACGAATCGTTAAAATGCCTCGTAAACTACCTCTCTGTTTTTTCGGCCTCGGGGAAAAAAAAAAAAAAAAAAAAAAAAAAAAAAAAAAAAAAAAAAANAACCCACCGAATTGAAAAGCTGCGGGCCCGTGGATCACGCGATTCGTTCGGATCGATCGAACATGCGTTAACATCGAATTTCTTTTCTCGTTTCATTTTCTTCACTTTTTCTTTTTTTCTTTTCCGCTAAGAACAGATCTTACGGCGTTTTATTGAATCCCGCTTTCGTGTGATAGACAAATACGTGATCGAGGTAAATGTTTAAAGGGACAATTCTCCGGTTTTTTTTCTTTCATCTTTTATTTGCATTCCGTCGAAGGCAATAAAGTACCCCTTGTATCTTTCATTACTTACACTTGCTCCTTTGTATTTTATTCGAACTTGAAAGTGTCGTTTTCGATCAACATTTATCACGTGTATTAGTGGGAATTTATTTTTGTATATGGAATAAATAATAACGTTGCAAAGACACATTTAGATTTTCGGAAAACTATAACTATAATTTTTCTTTTTATACGCTTATATACTTTTATGCATTTACATTATCCTTTTATACTTTATATTTATCCATTATATTCCTGTTTTATCCTTTATTTGCATTTTGTTGAAGCAACAGGTACATCTCGTATCTTTTATTACTTACATTTGCTCCTTTTTATTTCCAACAAATTTATGTCTTTCACATATACATTTCGTACATTGATGGGAATTTTTTCTCGTATATGGAATAAATATGGAATAAATAATAATACCGTAAAGACATTTTTAGGTCTTCGAGTTTCTTTTGGAAAACTTACGTAAAGCCACGCTTATGTATTACACACATTATCCTTTTCTACGATATATTTTTATATCGAGATATCGAATATCGAGATATCGAACATGCAAGTAAGCAAATCGTCTCTATGAATGTTATTCCGAGCCGAAGTTTTTATTTGGCGATTGTTTTCGTTTAATGAATATTAAAGGGAGGAAAAGAGAGAAACACGTGTGGTTCGATGAATAAATAATTCATGCTGCGGACGGGCACAGCAAGACTCGGTTGCGCGCGAGATACATACGAATTCCCTCGCAGCATGATTTAATCCTTATGTTAATCATGTGTTTACTACAAAATCGTAGAATCTTCGTAGAATCCTACTGCGTACTTCTTGGAACATTTCTTCTATTTTCATTTTTTTTTTCTTCTCTTTCTATCGAAGATTATTTCTTTCTAACCAAGATTATTTCATTCATTGAAATAATATCGTCGTTCAAGGCTTATGTCGACTGTATTGTTTCCACGAAACATTCTCGTCACGCGTATTATTTTACTGTTCGTTTATTACTTCAAAAAGATGCGAACGAAAGTCGCGAGATGGTTATAAAATTTAAATCTATAAAAGTTAGTTTTATAATTCATGGAAAAATACGCCGAAGTGAAACGTACAAAGAGTAATCAATCGCACGTGTAAAACACACTCTTCAATGTACAGTATATACTGTACACTGCGTCTTATAACTCTAAAATTTTACTACTCCGAAATTTTCGATTCTTACAGGTAAACTTGAAATTATTTAATTAAAAGCGTAAGTTACTTTGAAAATTATAAAAATTATAAAATCATTTAAAAATTAATTCCTGTTAAAACGAAACATCCTGTACAAATTTCTCTTTCATTATTCCATTATTGTTATTATTTAAATGTTCTTTAGTTTGGTTTTATAGCGCTGAGACGCGGTACGCATACAGGGTGTTCCGTAACTAGCGGCACAACAGAAAAAAAAAAACAACTTGACAAGAAATAATGAAACCTAGTTTAAATCCAAGTACACCCGATAAATTTTCAAACTCGAGCCTCTCGAAAAAA
>NIPQ01093229.1:0-40048 GCA_002806875.1 Lepidotrigona ventralis hoosana
CACCTGTTGCAGATTGTTGAGAGCGAGAAGACAGCTAAGTGGCAATATACACAGCAATGCGAGGAGCTCATGTCAGAAATAAAGAAGCTCCGAGCAGAAGTAAGTTGAGAATTAAATTCAACGAATCCTTACGTAAGGTAATTTCAAAAAAATTATTTTTAAAATACTCTTCGTGACATTGAGACCGAATATTAAATGTTCGTTTCATAAAATTTACATAAATTTTTGATTTTTGTAGACATATTTAAAGAATTGGGATCTAAATTGAGACTTATTTTACCTTATTAAATATTATAATAAGCATTTTACTTCAAATACCTCACCTATTTTTCCAATTTATATTATATTTATATGCATTCTGAAGATATTGAAATAAAGAATTGGGATCTAAATTGAGACTTATTTTACCTTATTAAATATTATAATAAGCATTTTACTTCAAATACCTCACCTATTTTTCCAATTTATATTATATTTATATGCATTCTGAAGATATTGAAAATTTTATACAAATACATAACAGTCCACAATCAAATATAATATTTGACTATTGAAATATTTAAAAAACAAATGTTTAGATAACCTCTATTGTATTGTGTTTTATGTGATAAACTGAAAAAAATAAGACATCGTATTGCACAAAGCAGAAACGTGCAAACATTCTCGCGTTATTTTTCTGCGATTTACAAATGTTCATTATTATTCATTTTATATGCCCTCTTGAGTATCCTGAAGAATTATTGTTACACTGAATTGATTAAGTAGATTGCAAATTTTTATATAAGTTCATATTTCTATGAAAATAATTTAAAAAATAGGATCTAAGCAAAAATTTGTTTTAATTATTAAATATCATAACAGATTTATTTTAATTATTAAATATTATAATAGATAATGTTTTGGATATTTTTATTAAGCGTATTCAATGAATTTTCATACTTCTAAATTCTCTATAAATACATAAAAATTCTCAGTCCAGATATAATCGTTTATATGAAATGCTTTTAACCTTTACCGCATTTTTCACAGGAATTGAGTCGTTCACGTTTAATCTTTTTTACTGTCCCAGGCTTTCAAGAGAAGCGAAAAAATTTCGGTTTATTTTAATTCTAACTCTGCACCGTCTTTTCGACCCACTTACATTTCTCAAAAGCTACAACATCTCTCCATCAAATGTTATCGTATTTTTAAAATATTATAAATCTTTTTCATTTGCTAAACCGAGTATAAAATTGAAACATAAAAACTCAAGCACCTCGGGATTAAATTTTCGAAAGATTCTTCAGAGGAAGAAAGGTAAAATTTACTTTGAAAAATTCACGAACAAAATTCCGTCAGGGTATAAATAATTTTCATTGAAGTTCGTTTTTGTATCTAAAATTTTGCCAACTTGATCAACAAGGAAACATTAATCCTCGAATTCTTTTGCATTCCATTTGATTCATTTTTTCTTTCTTTCTTTTCAGTTGTGTGCCTTGAAAAAGGAGTTGAGGCCTGCAGCTTCGTCATACACAAGCAAGCCGAAAGTTCAAAGGACCATGTCCCAAGGTACTGGCAGTTTATACATGTCAGGATCTCTTTTTGGATCCGATGAACGTGATTCGGTAGTTACGTCGTTTGGACTACGAAATATTACCGAGACCGAGATGCAGAAAATTAAAAAGGTTCAAAGCTTCTTGAGAGGATGGCTGTGCCGCAGGCGCTGGAAACAGATCGTCGAGCAATACATTAAAAGCCCTCATGCTGAGAGTATGCGCAAGCGGAACAGGTAGGAATTACTTCCTCTGTTTATTCAAATTTTAGCTGGTAACCAACTCGTAACGTTAAGTACGATCAATTAGTTAAAATAATAACGATGCTAGATATTCTAGATCACGGAGTATTATGACCAGATTGCGGATATTGTACGAAATNAAATAATGTAATCTGTTTTTCATTCATTTCTTCATGGATCTTGTAGTAGGGAATGGACCGATATAAGTATATTAATTAAGTTATTCAAGTTAGCAGCATGTCTTTGGGGTTTTCAGTGCCGATAAAATTTTTGAATTGGTTGTAGTCGAGGATAAGATTCAATTAAGGTGGATTTTTTCTTTGATCACCTGAGGATATCTCAAAGTGGTCTTTCTTTGATGGAGAATATAGAGCTTAGTAGATCGTGTGTTGCATTGTCAATTCGAGATAGCACTGGAACTAGATTTTTGTTGGTTTTCTGATGATTATCGTAGGTGATTATGTTCTTCTATGTCAATTGTTCCATTATTTGTATGATTGTTATTGATTTTTTTTATTATTCATCAAGTTTGTATCTGTGCCGCATTGTTTCGCGATATGATCTTTTTCTTTGCACAGAAAACAGGTATTATACTATTTAAATAACATAAATAACTAAATAATACTATAAAAGAAAATATGTAGTTACCCTATTTTTATTGTAACGTAATATCTTATAAAAATTCAATATTCTGTCCTTTAGACAAAACGATATCGATTTATTGCACGACAAATTATATTGGTTGCATTTATGAACAACATTCGCTCTCATTTGACCTATTTCTTCTCTCTATTTCTTATATAATACAGTATAATATATATAGTAACATTAATCAAGTAACAACAAACCAATTATCAAATAGTGTACTAAATATAATTTACCAATAAACAGACGATAACATATTAATAAGCTAAATTAATAGAGTAATAAATTTAGAATCATGCAAATATTAGGTAAAATGTTAGACACGACAAAATTAGCTGTTGAATAGTTTACTCAAACAGAAATCAATAGCGATCGAGCTATTGATTCTCGTAAATCAAATAAACCAATGTAAATGTTAGCACGCGGTGCGCTGGTTTATTACGATATGAAAACCGTGGTATTTATAACAAAATGAATTGTTATTATTTGCTGCATTATCAAGGGACTTATCCTTTCAACTTGAAGCTTAGACTGTCAAAAAAGTCTGGGAAGTCGAACTATCTCCACTGGAGGCCAAACTATTTCTAAACTATAAACGAACAGACGATTTCTCAACTATTCTGAACCGATGAAAAATTAAGAAAAACTCCGTCATTTCTCTTTCATCTCTTCGGAGATTTTTGAGCCTCAAGATGAGGACAAATCCGCGCAGAACGGATTTAAATATTTTCGAGAACTTTTCGAAGAAAGTACGAAAGTACGCCTCGAACTTTCAGTTAATTCGACTCTCCAGTGAGTCAAGACTTTAGTTCTTTTGCTGGTGTTCCTCTTCAAAAATTGCGTATACCACAACCAGTATATTCGTTTCCATAAATAATTCACTGCATACAAAAAGTAATCTGCACTACAGCAATTTCCAATAATGAGTTATAATAATACAAGCTCCAACAGTCAAAAAAGTATTGACACACTTGTGATTCCAGTGCTTAATCTGCATTGAATGTTATTAGAAAGAAATATTTTACAAGTACTGGAATGTTATCGCGAATGATATCACTTGTCATATCGTATTAACATTGGGAAAATATTTTATGTTATTTTATGTTATATTTTATGTTAACTTTTATATATTGTATCATTATTATTGGAAATTACACATTACTTTTGTTTGTAATAAACTATTTATAAACAATTTTGTTAATGTATCATTTGTTTTTACTAAATATTGCAGGGAAAGTAGGTTCGCCGATACTTTTCGATTTATTGTAAATCAAGGCACTCGATTAATAAATATAGTCATTTGTATTAATTTCCTATAATAGTGATTCGAATGTTGCTAATGTCTTAGACAAATGAGTGTTCTATTTTACCTCATACGAAGCTAGACACATAAAATTTGATGTAAAATATTTTGCATAAAACTGACAATGAAAAGTAATTTAATAATGAGTTGAGGAATTAATCGAAGATCGTACTCTGTTAAACATTCGCATTATTTTAGAGAGAAAAAAAATACAAATTAATTACTAATTAACTGGTTTAATTGTATTAATTTAACGTTTATTACATGATTATTATACGATAATTATATATGCATTAATCTTGAAACAGGTGTACGTTAAAATTGATTCACTTGTGAATCTATATTACTAACTGGAACAATTGCATGAATAACAATTTCAGTTTAATAAGCGCAATGCAACGTGAATATGCATCTGTGAAATATCGATAATAATATTTGCGTACAGAATAACATTTAATTGTTAAATGTATGATTAATATAACGCGCTATTATGTAATAATCATTCGTTTCAAGAAGTATATAGCTCCATTACTATTTCATTTCATTCGTTACTATTTCGTTAGTTGCCATGGAATTGATAAAATTAATAAAATTAATTTTTATGATATTTAATTTTATTAATTTTATAAATGATTTAATATTTAACTGATTTCTATTAATTATGTTTGTTTCTATAATGTTAACACTTAATTATTAATTAAGATTGATCATTCGTGCAACTGTCCGTTTTAACAAGTAATTACAGCGTTATTATTATTTTGATTCATTATTTTACACGTTTATCGCCATAGAATTTATTAATAGGATTAATACAATCAATTTTTATTTGTATTATATATTTTTTTTAATTAAATAAAATAAATTTTTATTTCATTTAATTTTAATTAATTTCGTTGATATTGAATTAACTTTTATCAAATTTGTTGTTTTATAATATCAACAATGATACTTGCGGAGTATTATATGATATTTAATTACCAAATAGCAATTTAATATTAATATATTGATTATGCAGTTATTAGTTTTAAAAAGTTCATATAGTACTTACATTTCATGTATACTTGCATTTCTATTAAATATTACTTTATTTTATTTATTTTATTATTCTGTACGACTTTGTTTTATTATTTTACATGTTGATATTTATGAAATTTGCTATATTTTATGTTGTTTATGTACTTATTCGATTACTTCTGCCAAGAGGTGTATTTGCTTAACAAATATTTGATTGAGAAAAAAAAACAAAAAGGATAGAATACTGTCTCTTGAAGTAGTAAAGCAAATAATTTCAGATAGCAAGTTTTGCTTCAATAGTAGTGTATTCTTTATCTTCAATAAATAGAATATTATTTTTCTATGCTACCAACTTGTATTTTTTGTATGCTGATTAATGGTCAGTATTACTAAAGATCATTCTAAGAATTTCTATAATATTGTTATATCCAGCTTTAAAATTAATTCATTTTACATTATTTCTTATGAGAAAATTAAAGCATTCCCTGAAACGAATTGTGTTCGGATTCCAAGGGTTCCAAGAGAACACTATATTTTTACAATACAATTCATTTAGAATATTATTTCATTTTTCAGTGTAATACTTGTTCCAAGATTTATAATTTAAAATACTTCTATTTAATTCTTTCGTATATTTATCTTCTGCTTGCAAAGCAAACAGAAAAGACAGAATGAATTTTCTTAATTTCAGCTTAGTGTTTCAAATGGTGGAAACTGAAGAAGAATATACAGAACAAATGGAGATATTAGTAAGCTGTTTCTTGAGGCCTTTCAAGATGGCCGCTAGTTCAAAGAAACCCCCTTGTAGCCACGAGGATGTGAATAGCATATTTTTGAATAGCGAAACAGTATTATTCCTTCACCAGATCTTCCTAAAAGGTCTCATTTCTCGTATGGAGAACTGGCCTACTTTAGTTTTAGGTATGTCTTTTTATTTTTATTCAACAGTTCGATCATTCGATTCGTTACATTCAGATAACAATTTGGTATTTCTCATTCTTTTAATATTTCGCTTTAGAATGTTGTTTATACGACACTCTGAATAAGATATAGTTGCTCAAAGTATTCAAACACTTATGTAAATTTTTTATGAATATATTATGTAACATTATTTGTACTCAATTATCACGATTATATTAGTAAATTTAGTTAATATCATTATATAAAACATTTAAAATTTACTAGTAAACATGATTATATGTCTATATAATTGGGAATATAAATAAGAATAAATATATGTTTATAATAGAAACACTTTGAATCAATAATCTATTATATATTATATTTTTTATTATATTAATAATCGTAATTTAATCTGAAAATATATTTTAGAATTATTTATTGCTCTTGTCAGATATACTTTTATATTCTAAAAATATAGTATGTCTTTTTATCACTTATTTCTTAAATTCTCTTTTGTCTGTCATACAATATTTTATAGAGACCCTGAAATATATTGATGTACTTTTTTCGCCATTTTATTAAATTTTGAATATCAAATAAAAGCGAATATTACGACGAAAATATTGCAATTGCCTAAGCCTAGTATTAAAATAAAATGACGAAAAATTTTTACCTGTAAATTTTATAAAGAGGAGTCTTTAATCTTTAAATCTATTATAGATTTAGTTATGAAAAATATTTCTCAATGTTTCTATATACTATGACATTTATAACATTTTCAAGAAAAAAGAAGTGTCTCCACTTTCCTACGCGATCCGTTTGTCTGATGTAGAAACATCTTAAAATAAAATGAATGGTGCATTTTGAAGAAAAAAGACTTCAAACTTTAAAATGAAATTATTTTATTTTAAAGCTGTACGATTTTATTTTACGAAAATGTAACAGTTTAAATATTTAATGTCCAAATATTTAAGTGTCCGAATGTGAGTAACTATACATACGTACAATTTTCGCGAAATAGCTATGCTTCAGTGATTGTAAAATCGAATTATTATCGATGATATCTTGTTCATGATGTCGTACAAATGATGTAAAGCGAGATATCTCGCAATAATTTTGGTAATTGACATGACTGTCATAATTATACTGTTGAATGCAAGCCTCAGATTGCTTATGCTCTTTTCGAGTAGAATACATATTCTATACTAATACATAATTCAGATTGTGTTAAAGGACTAAATTAAAGAATGAATTATATTAAGAATTAAACGATAATTATACATATTACGATAATACGATATTTTAATTTTTCGATATTTCATAAAATTATAGGATTTAAATCATGATATAATGACGAGGAAATATTAAATGAATTGAAATTTTGTTTTATAGACCTATTGGAAAACAAAATTTGATAATAAAACTGATTGAAAAAATTGTAAATAAAAATATTGCATTGGTGTTTAATAGAAATTTAATGAAACTACTAAGAAGAAATACTTTAGTAATAAATTTCAGCAATTATTATTAATATTAATAAATTTCAGTAATTTCTTTAATATTATAAATAGCACACAATAACGTTATGATGTACTCATTCAAGAAATACTTCACTTCTAAATGCAATTGATTTTTGTCATTGAAATCCTTCTTGCAATCAACAATAAAATTGATATGATTTGTACAGACATATCATAGTAAACTATAAAATTGAAAAATCTGTTATTAGAATATCATTACGATAATTAGACTGCGGA
Organism: Lepidotrigona ventralis hoosana; assembly: GCA_002806875.1. Lineage (NCBI taxonomy): Eukaryota > Metazoa > Arthropoda > Insecta > Hymenoptera > Apidae > Lepidotrigona > Lepidotrigona ventralis. The sequence goes on from NIPQ01093229.1 coordinate 7,397, forward strand.
TCTTTATACAAATTGATACTTCTGGAAATATAATTAAAAACACAAATTTGATATTGATTTATGTATTAAATATTATAGAAATTGAATACTAATTAAATTAAATATTATTGTAATAAAATACATAAATTAATTATTGAATTAAATATTATATTTTGAGTATTTTGTGTATCTTTTCACATTATGTGCATTCTACGCAATATTGTACTTCTAAATTTTCGATAAATATATAAAAATTCGCAGTCTAATAATAACCATAATAACGATATGTGTGCACAAAATACAAGAATTTTGACAAGTTTGATGATTTTAGGAGATTTGTTCGACATGTTACTGCCAATGTTATCAATTTATCAAGAATACGTCAGAAACCATCATTACAGTCTTCAAGTGTTGACTGAATGCAAGCAATCATCACCTGCATTCGCTGCAATGCTTATTAGATTGGAGAACAAGATCGCTTGCGGAGGACGTTCACTGGAGACCTTTTTAACGTATCCTATGCATCAGGTATGTTACATAACATTCATTTTTTTTAATGTAATTCATTTATTTTACTGATAACCTTTTGAATATAAAACAGTGGGTATGTAACATATGTGAGTCTTAAAGGTCAGAGCGAAATTTTATGAAAACAGTTATAGCAGATTTAAAATACTCTGATGGGCGGACAAAGGAATATAAATCTAATTTCAATCAAAACAAATATTTTTTTATGTATTATTCAATTTTACTTGTCCTTTTATTTATTAAGAAATATTCTTTTTTCTGAGAACGACAGCTCTCTAAAGTTTTGAAATCCAAATATATTATACATTTTGGATAATTCTATTAATATTAAACACGATCTATGAAGACAAGATCGCAAAATTCAAAGTAAAATTAAATGTTTTAAATATTCATCATAAGTGATATTTTATTGATAATAAGTATCTTTTTTTAATAAAATAGATCATATGCATAATTTCTTATCTTCCAATTTTATACCTCATTAACATCTTATAATTTCTTTTTTCAACTTTACTTTAAGAATTTTTTAAAAACTTGTCTCTATTTGCTAAAATGAGAGCGAATATTTAGAAGTCATAGTAAATTTAAATCAAGAAATGTTATTCTTCCTCATTTGGCATATTATGGAAAAATCCCCATGTCATAGTTNATAAGTGATATTTTATTGATAATAAGTATCTTTTTTTAATAAAATAGATCATATGCATAATTTCTTATCTTCCAATTTTATACCTCATTAACATCTTATAATTTCTTTTTTCAACTTTACTTTAAGAACTTTTTAAAAACTTGTCTCTATTTGCTAAAATGAGAGCGAATATTTAGAAGTCATAGTAAATTTAAATCAAGAAATGTTATTCTTCCTCATTTGGCATATTATGGAAAAATCCCCATGTCATAGTTATATATATATATATAATTACACGAATATATCCATAGTTTGATTATACTTTTTATATTTTTATATATATTTTTTAATTCCTCTTTTTGTGTTGTTTATCGTCTTCTTACGTCACACTGAGGTTAATTAAATTTTTGTCGAAAAACAATCGATATCGAAGTGCTTTTGGCAACAGAAAGCCACTTTTAAAGCTATTGTGCATTGTTCTGGACTAAAAAAAGTAAACAAAGCAGTATCGATATAGCTCTTTTAGTTGTTTACCGTCTCACGGTTCACATATTATTGGAAAATACGAAACACTTTTTACTAATATTTATAACATTGCTCGCAAAATTATTAATCAAACATTGTCATTACATATATATAAAATTGTAAAAAATAATAATATATCGTTCCACTAAAAAAAATTATGTTAATATCGAAATCCCTAAGAATAATAATGTAAAATAAAATAACAATATGGATTAAGATAAGACAAAATTAAAATAGAATCTAAAATTTAAATTCAAAAATTAAAACGGAAAAAAATTATTATTTTTATTAAATTATTATCTTTATGAAAAATCATCTCGTATCTACTTTTATATAACATTCAGTCGCGATTTGTAAACAATATCTTTTCTTGTTTTTAATTTTATCACGGGATAATATAATAATAAATTTATTAATTACGCGTGAGACAAATAAAAAAAGGATGAGAAAATTATGGATAAGAGAGTAACAGTGAGAGAAGCTGAGAAATTCTGATGTCTATACACAGTACACGTCCCCAAAGATAATCAGATTAAAGTATTATGTACCATTTCTATGCACATAACTTCATAGTTGAACTCATAACGATAAGCAACTACTGTTAAAAATTAATATCCTGGCTATGTTTTTAACATCCCGTTCACTCTGTGATGTTTTGGATTTAAATACTACTAACATTTTAAGAAACACAATGTGATACACGACATTCATTAATTCTTTTATTACCGTAGATAAGATATCTCGCTACAATTATGTCAGTTGTACAATATTACCAACGAAGTATCTCGCTTCATAACACCGCTTCTACAATTCCATTTCATTTTGTATGACATTGTACATAGTTATGCAAGATATCTTGTCCATGATAGCATAACGGTTCATAAAATTTCCAAATGTTGCACTTCAAATTGTTTCTCCGTTTGTTATTTTGTCAGTATATATTCAAACATTAATTGTTGATATAACATTCAAAAGCTAACTGTTTTATATGGATATCAGATTTGTTCAAATCTATGCAGATAGATTGTGGTTGTACGAAGAGACAAGACGGCATATCACATGCTTTCATTTTCGTGACATTATCATTTAAAGTTTATAACATCAATTTTTCTTATTGAATATTATTTATATCGGGTATATTTATTGAATTATGTTTTTGATACTGTAAATTTTTATTTGCATGCATTTTTTCGTCATAAATACATAAATTTCACAATTCAATTAACGCATAAATGCAAATTTTTTGAAACTTTTTAACAAAACAAGAATAAACGTACCACATACTTCATACTCATGTGTTAATATTGTCATTTGTAAAAAAAAGACTAAATAAATTAATCGACTCACTGTATTATTGACAAAATCATAGAGGAAATTTTTACAATATTTTTCACAATTTTGCTTAAAACACACTGATATTTGTATCAAAATTAATATTAATTTCTATTTATGTAACAACAAAATTGTTTATTCATTTATTTTGATTATTATTTAATTTATAATGATTTACGTATATAATATTTTAGTACGTATTAAACGTCGTGTAATGACGTTTTTATAAAAATGCATCGATGCAATTACATTTGTTTTTAGATAATTTCTTTTTTTATTCTACGAATTTTTTTTCATTCGTGTCATTTTAAATAAAAAAATTTAAAACGCAATATTAAAAAGATTAATAATATTCGTAAATGGGGATACCTAAATAGCCACGTTATTTTTGGCCTTATAGGAAAAATGTTCAAAACAAAGAGCCGTATATTTAGTGATGGTAAATTCACATTGTACACTTTTCTTGTCGATTATATTTTTTCATTGCGAACATACAAGAGATACTTCAAGACTATAGTAAATCAACTTGCATTATAAGTATCTAAAAGTCGATATAAACTTGAAAAAATTTTCAAACTGTTTTCTCCATCTTATTTATTGCGTTATGCTCTTTCTTATTTTCAATGAATTACTATTTTATCATTTTATTCAAGCACTATACATTTTTATTGTAAATTCTGTTGATTAAGATCTTTTTATTGTAAATTCTGTTGATCTAGAATTGATGTGAAACAAACACCAGAGGAAATAATTTTTCACGTATATTTTTCCAGATTCCAAGATATATTATTACACTGCACGAATTATTGGCGCATACTCCCCACGATCACGTTGAACGGAAAAGTTTAGAAAACGCGAGGCAACAATTGGAACATTTATCGAGGCAAATGCACGACGAGGTATTGATTATAATAGTGTACTTAATTATAATAGTTGATTAATCATTCAAAAGCAATATGTTCCATCCGTTGATCCTAACAATTAATTACTGTTTGTCTCATTTCATTAATCCTCCAATAATTAATTATCGACAAGATATTTCTGTGTCACATTCTAGCTGTGCATTCGCATTATTTCAGGTCAGTGAAACAGAAAACTTACGAAAAAATTTGGCGGTAGAACGAATGATCGTAGAAGGCTGTGATATTTTACTCGATGTCAATCAAGTATTTGTAAGACAGGGTAAGCGATATTGTTCAATGTTTATTTAAATGTATATTTAATTTCTAAAACAGTGAACGAAAGAAGTTTTAGATTGCAAATTAGTTACTGTTAATTATGTCGATTAACAATTTCCATGTACTTACGAATTATTATATCATATTTAACACTCTTAGACCTGCAGACAAAGTATCTCATCATGTAATGTCATTCATGTGATACTCTAGACGATGATTATATTGTATTACTTATGTATGTATTCATTATCCGTATACAAATATGGACGAACATGGATAAAACGAACTAAATTCCTTAAAATAAATAAAAGTGATTGCATTATACGTATATTACTTGACCGATGTTTTTTTGTTCATTCATTTTGTAGTATACGTGAGTCATTCAAATCAATTTGATTTTACATTCAATGAACTGAAATTATATCTTTTACGGTTAATAAATGTTCAATTTTACCGGTAATTCCAATTTCGAAAATTTAACTATTTATTAACGCTACTATTTAATAACGCTTTATTTTTGGGAACAATTTTTACGAAAGTCGACGAAATCTGTTAAAAATGATGTAGGCGATATTAGTAATCATAAATTTGTTAAAAATAAGAAGATAGAATTACTAAAAGTATAGATAAATAAATGATATATATTGCTGAAAATCACATGATGCCATACAAGCGTCACTGATTGTTATTGCATTCAATTTCTTTAATATGTAGAATAATATTTCAGAGTTCATTCTCGAATTTGACTGATTTTACAAATTAATGATTTTTTAAAACAGAAAATTAATTTTTCAAAGCGTTGTGAGATATCTCGTCTAAAGCACATGTTGCATTAAAAATATATATCTAGTTCGAAACGTATTTAATAAATCACGACGAAATACTTTACGCTCACAAATTCGATAGGTTTAATGAAAATAGAAAAATTTAAGTAAATTTATTATTATATATGGAGAATTCAAAAACTCTATTTTTTGTATCATACGAAAGTCCTTTTCTTATTAAAACCATCAATCAATGAAATAGTTTAAACATAATAAATATATTATAACTATATTGTCGACTTTTAACAAATTTTAACAAAAAAAATATTTGTCTAATACAATTTTTAACGAAAAATAACTTACACTGATTAATTAATTTTCATGCACTTATGAAAAATTTGAAGATATAAAAATATAGACTCTATGGAAAGATAATAGATAAGACAATTTTTTCCTGCTTTTTTTCCTAATTATCTCCATAAAATTTTTTAATTATTTGATAAAAATTAAGATAAAAATTCACAGTTTACTAATTAGCTTCTGATTAGCTTCTAAGCGCCGTATTTTTCGGTGTTATTAATTTACAATTTCCTTCATCAACAATATCGATAACCCTCCATCGATATTTTCATAGTTTCACTTCTCTTTTATTTCGAGTCGAGAAAAATCGATGAAAAATTTTTCGCTGCAGTCGATAAAGTCTGAGTTGAATTTGCTATACGTAGATATTCCCTCGAAGCATTCCCACACGTCCATAACAAGTGAAAATTCGTGATGTAGCGGGTCTCTTTGTGTTCTAGAATCAATAGAATTGTGTATTCGTATGTACATATATACATAAAACGCCGAAACTGCCGGGTTATGTACAACTATTATCAAGGCTATCATAGAAATGGTTATAAAATCTCTTAGAAATATTTCTAAAATATTTACAGAATCAATTTTCTCTAAAAACATTTTCCAAACAATATACCTAACAGAGCATAAGTATGTATAGATATTGTTGCTCAAAAATCTTTGGACACCTCTGATTTTTAACATTCAATTTTAGATAATAAATTTTTTAATATTATTATTCAATTCAGTATTAATACCTTGCAGATTCTTTATTGTATAATGATGTGCAATAATTTATAATGATACACAATAATTCTTTTATAATAAAATTAGAAATTATTTGTAGAAACGAATCAATATAAAAAATTATTTCATTTGATAATCAAGTAGTGAAATAATTTCAAGAAAAATCATTTATTCATAATCTGAAAAAATAATAATTATACAATGTTTTTCGAAAGTACTTGAACTTTCTCAAACTTATGTAATATATTGTTGTTCTGTATTCGATTACATATGAATCTGAGCAAAATAGTAAATAATAACTTGTAACTTATATTTGATTTTATTGTATTTGAAATTATCATAAAAATTGTAAAAACAATTTGTATAATGTATTGTACAATTATAATAAACCAGAGAGGATTAAAATTTAGAAAATTAGAATTATTAGTATGTTTGAAAATATGGTACGTTTCTGTATAATATGTAAAAAAAATTTGATATTGATTTGTGATCTAGGAAAGTTAAAATTTCATAGAACTGGTACGATTGAAAATGTTATAATATATATAAAATTATATAGATATATATATTCTATAAGTTATATATAATATATAGAAAATATATAATTTTAGATGGTAGAAAACAGAAACATAGAAAAATGGTAACAATTATAATTTGTAGTCTAAGAGTGTTATGATCTGATGAAATAATTGTACAAATTGGAAAAATTGTTATAAAAGTGAAGTGTTTGAAAAGAGATTTGTCCTACATAAAAAAAACTCTTTGAGGGTGGCGTAAGTCCAAAAATGATTATTCAGTCTAATATTATAAATATTGTTCGTGCGCGGTTTAGATATTAAAGTTAAGGTATTAAAAGAAATATGATTTTTCTTTTAAATTCTGTGTGTGTTACCATAATTATCATTCTTTCACTTCATTTCTTTACATAAACCCATATTTAGTCCTAAATTTCTTATCAAGTATTACATGAAAATATAATTTTCACAATACTAAGGAATAGAGACTTAATTCACTTATTGACTAAGGGTTTCACATATCCTTGAAATAGTGTAACTTTATTTTAAAACTGTGAATATGACAAAAATAATTACGTGTACTAAATGCTGTATCCTGCATATGAATTATGAAAATCATCCGAATCTTTAAAAACAAGCACCATTGCAAATCCACAAAATTCCTATAAAAAAAATTACAAAAAAGAAATTGATCATTTTGATCAATCGTGAATTAATTATCATTATTCTTTTCCAGGTACTCTCATTCAAATATTAGACAAGCCAAGAGGAGCACGTAGTAGATTTAGCGCAACATTCGGTGGGAAAAGTAGTGATAAGGAAGCAGTCAGACAGTGCTTCCTCTTTTCCAAACACTTGTTATTAACGACCCGCCAATCGGGCGACGACGGTCGTCTGAATCTTATTCCACAAATCGGGAAAATACCACTTTCCGATGCAGTGTTAGTGGAAGACCCTAACGAACAGAGCATTGCGGATGATGACGGTATAATAACATTATTATCTATTAGACTACAATTTTTTAGAGCTTTATCTTGCAATTTCATGCTACTGCGGTCGTTTATGTTTTGCACTTGGTGTTATGGTTCATCATTAATATAATTAAATACAAATTTTTGAGGAATTCTAGCAAGTGATAAAAAGTATTATATTATTTTGTTTCGAAACTTTCGAGAAAGTTATTGAAATTTTTAATCAGTTAGAATACTTTTAGCTTCTAGTGTCTTTTCTTTAAAATATTCTATTTTGTAGCCTCATTTTTGTAGTCTATTTAGCCATATATGATGAATGTACTGTTCTATCTTCAGTCTATTAGCTATGTATAAACAAATATTTTTGTCATAAAAGAACATTATCCATTTTGCTGTTTGAATTAAAAATTAGATAATTAGATAATTAGTTAATTAGATAATAAAAGAACATTATCCATTTTGCTGTTTGAATTAAAAATTAGATAATTAGATAATTAGTTAATTAGATAATAAGTAATAAAACAGAATATTTCGAATATTTTAAAACGCACGATTAGAAATTTCCAATAAAAAGGAAAGAAAGAAATTCACAATGGATCAGTAATACTGCACAGTATAAAACTATGATCTTTAAAAGCTGCGAAATTTATTTTGAAATAGAATATTTAAAATATTTATTTAATTGCTCAATTATGTAATAGTTCGATAATTTATTAATTACTTTTATTGTTACAACAAAAATAGAAATAGATTAAATTTCTTTTTTTTTCGTATAATTGATTTTTTCTATTTTTCCTTTTAATAACAGATTTATCAATAAAATTATTGATTTTACAGAAAAATCAACTGCCATTTAATTTATTTATATTTATTTACTACTACTAAAAGTAAAAACTGTTCGTAAATTTTAAAATTGCAGTATGTAGTTATAGTTCTTTGAAATTTACTTTAAAATACAATATTTAATTTCTTGTTTCATGCCTTTTTAATAAATTATGAATATTTAAGTTTCGTTAATAATACCAATGAATTGTGAATTCCTCAAAAAAACTACTGTATTCAATTTTACAATTTAATTTAATGCAATTTGCTCTGTGTTCGACGAGTATACTCATCATTCTTTCATTCTTGCCACAAAAATTAACTAATATTAATTAATATTCCATTTCTATCGCATTATGTAATTCATCGTACAGTACAATTTTCTATTTTATTTTTACAAATAAACCAGCTACAATCTACCATTTCTAATTTTATCATCGCATTTATTTGCAACACTTCAAATCTTCTTCAGCTTTGAGGCCGACATTCCAAACAGTGGATACTTTATATATTTAGTAAATACTTTATATAATTCATAACTCGATTTATAATCGATTTATAATATAATTCGATAGAAAGTCAAATTAAATTAAACTAAAAAATGAGTATAATTAGATGCACATGACGGCGATGAACTGATTTTAGAGCTGTCAATGTGTTCAATATCCAGTGGTGTAAGTGAAAGTAGCGGGATTGGTGGTAGTGGAAGTGTCAATACACTGCAGAATCGTGACTTCAAAATTATATTCGATGTAAAATCCGGCGGACCTCAATTTACCGTGCACTTCGTAGCTCCTACCATTCAGGTACATATCTCGAATACTTGAATAAAGATCTTGAATGGAGGAATAATACTCGAAGGATCTATGTTACATTTTCGAATAGTGTACACATATTACAAATATTCAAAAATTAGAAATCAACATAAAATAAAAGGAAATGAGCGCTTCAGAGTTTGAAGTTCATGAAAAAAGTATAGGCTTGAAGTGTTATCTTGGAATGTAATATTAAATGTAACGTGGATCCTCATTCGAGGTCACCATTCAATTATAATCAAACTGAAGATTTTTATGCATTTATAAGAAAATTTCAAAATTCGAAATTGCACTGTGATATTAGTATTAACATTAGAACTACCAAAATGGTCAAATTGACCAGTTCATAATTTTTGTTAAAAATTTCATAGACGTCAATGTATTTTTGAAAAATGATTTTTCATAAAATGTCTAAATAATAGCTTGTATATTCCATTGTATTAAAAAATTGTTCTATTTTCTTCTTAGTTTATTATGTCTAATGGAATTGAATTTTCTAGTGTTAATATTATAATATTAATATTAATTAATAATATATAAAATGATAACTAATAATATATTATATATAATAATATAAAATAATTTTCTATTGAGATTCAATATTTTTAATTACACTTATAAAAATAAAAGTTTGCATAAAAATCCGTAGTCTAATTATAACAAAAATTATATGTACTAAATTTTATTATTGTAGACGTAACTTTGTCCTTTTAACTTACAGCTACATATTTACTATTTTCTTCAATCCCTTAGCAACAATTTTTACATGTTATACAGACTATTACTCTCTTTAGAGTTAATCACAAAAACCTGCACATAATTTGTAAATTCAAGTATTTAAATAAAATCAAAGATTTGAACATTTTATAGGCAGTAGTTATTAGTTATTTAAAGAAAGAATTTGGAACATTTTATAAACACTAGTTTCATTATTAGTTAACGTATAATATATAAATTATAGTAAATATAAATATATGGGGAGAAAAAAATCACGAAATCTATAGACACATTAAAATGTAGAAAATTGAAATGTACTATTTCAACAATAATAATAATAATCAGAATAATGTTTTATTCGCTTTATTACTTTGTTTTAAATTCAACAAATGCATGTCGAGTTCTGCATAAAAGACAACGATGAAGAAACTACTGATTCTAAGAAAAAAAGAAATTGAATTTTTTCACAATCTTACATAGTAGAATTTTATAATATTAGAATTAGAATTTCAAATAAAATTACAAATATAATTTTAATTAGAATTACATATAGAAAAAAAAAATTACAGCTCAGTCCCCATTCTTGAGGAGTTAACTATGTTTTATACTTTCCATCTATGAGAAAAGGAATATTAATTAAATGAGGGTGGAAATAAGATTAATAATATTTTATATTTTTAATTTATAAGAAAATTAATAAATATAATAAGTATGTATAAATATAATATAATAAATAATAAATAAATATAAATGAAATATTTTTAATTTAGAGGAAATTCATAAAAAATTTCGATTAATAAACGCAGGAGAAAGCTGCTTGGATAAGCGATATCAGTCACTGTATGGATAACGTTCATTTGAGCGATTTACTTCAAGGCTTGTGGTCGGACACTAGTTCTGTCACAATGCCTGAAGCTATCGAAAACGACCCGAAATTATTCAATGACGACGTGGATATCAAGTTCAGTAAGACTTTAAATTCCTGCAAGATCCCGCAAGTTCGATTAGCCACACCTGAACGTCTACTTCAACGTTTGATGGATCTGAGATTCCTCAGTATCGATTATCTCAATACGTTTCTGATAACTTATCGAGTGTTCATCGATAGTGTCACTGTGTTAGAAACCTTGAAGAAAGCGCTTTATGAGGCTGAGCCACCGGATGTTGAAATGCCTATTGGTTCTCTCGTGTAAGTTTTATTATTTATTAATTTATCAATAGAACACGGATTTTTGTTAGAACAATTATTGCATGTATGGTAAACGAATCTGTGCTTTGATCAATTTTTTCGTAACACATATATTTAATTTTCAATTGATAGAGGAAGTTCTTTCAGTGATGAATATTTCAGGTTTTCATTAGATAAATAAAAAACTAATATTTTATAATTAAAATTAATATTATATTTTTATATATATTAAAATATTATAACATTATAATATTATATTTAAAATATAATATTTGTTTATATATATAATTAAAATATATATGTATAATATATTATATTATAATATTACATTATACAATATATCATGGTATATAATTATTGTTCGCAAAAAGGATTACGAGCCATCAATTCGACGAGCCTGATATAATGAATTACATTTATATATATATATATATATATATATATATATATATATATACAATATATATATATATACAATATCTTATGAAATACCAATACAGTTGTGACATTATGCGATCTTGAATATGATTTGAAATTTTCTTAGTCTCAGAAATCGTTGAATCAAAAAATAAAGTAAAAGTGAAAGTCGAAGAACATTTTCATGATTTAAACTACATCTTTTGTAACTATAGATATAAATGTATCTGTTCAGATCTTTAGACGCCTTGGGTGGAAACACGACAGACTCGCAACTGCAGATGGACGATAAGAAACGAAGCATCCTTTTACCACGAAAAACTAGTGGAGCTAGTTCAGTTTCTGGTACATTTATCAATTTATTAATTAGAGAAAAACCTCGAATAAAGATGTATCAATTAGCAATTTTATCAATCTCTTAAAGAGTTCTTAAAGATTTACAATTATTTTTCATAAAATCATAGATAAACAGTATATTTACATTATTATTACATTTTAATGTTTATTTATATTAGTATAATAATATTATTATAATTATACTATTACAATTATTTATACTCCAAAAATAGTACAGTCATTTATAATAATTATAAATATCAAAGTATTAAGAGTATTATTATTAATATTATTTATAGTAATATAATTATATTTATACTATCATAAATGATAGTATTTTCTTATTTCTTTCACTTGAATTTTCCTTGTATAAATTTCATGGTTGTTGTTTCGTAGTTCCAATGTTTAAATGTGCGCCTAATTTCATATGTTAAATGAGTATTAATCATTGGAATAATAATAGTTGTAGTTATATACATAAAAATACAATTGTGCCATACACAATATTTTCTGACAAATTTCATAATTATCTACTACCTTTATTTTTTCTTTTTGCAAACAGGATATGGATCTGAAATAAGTGAAAGCCATGAAACAAAAAGTCATGGTTCCGGTGATTCTAGCAGCGGTGGATATACACTTAATTCAAAGGGATACTGGCGCAGTGGATATAAAAAAGGTAAATTAGTTATTAAAAAAGTGTAACTTTCTTTAGATACATAGAAATAATAAATCATGATCATAGTCTTGAAAAAATAAAATAAAACAAAAAAACATATAAATACAATAGTTTTATAAATTACATGTCTTTAAATAACGCTTGAACATTAGCTAAAAGCAAATAAAAATTTCAAGATTTATAACTTTCTTCATAATTATTATAACTCTAGTTAAATAATATATTATGTATAAATAAATATAATTAAGTGTAATTATTAGAATTAAAATTTTTAGTCAACTATTGTTGGTAATTTTTTGATTGATCTTTTTATATTTTTATTTCATAATCTAAATTTTTCACACGAATAGCAAATTCTCTCTTCGTTTGTCCATTTTCGATCCGCTTTCATTTTTTTTTCTTCTTTTTTTTAACATCAAAAAGTTCGTATTAGTATGTATAACTTCTCAGTTACATTTTATATTAAGCATATTTTCTTAAAACATTATAAATTCATTTTATTATCTGAAATGACAATAAGATTAAATCTGAGAATCGTAACAGAATTAATGCAGCAAACCTATTATATCATTATACCATTATATTATTATACTGTTATAAACAATTTTTATTTTGTTAAATCAATGTTTCAAATTTCACCGAAATCTCTCCAAATACTCAAATTCGATAATCGGTTTAATAAATAATTTACCAAAATTAACACAATACCGATCGTATTAAATTCAGCAAGTTTCAAACTTCAAATCAATGTCTAATAAATATTGTTTAATAACACTTTTGGTCACTAAATTTTGAATGATTACATACATTTGTGAAATCAATGATGCAACAATCTAATATACAATTATTAAATATTGTAATTATGTGTGAATCATGCTGAAACATTTTCCAAGTTTTACAAATTGTATATATATTGAAACAATCTATTAGTAAATTATTTGAAATTTCTTTTTTTTTGAATAATTAATTATCGTATTAAGTAGATTGTAATTATTTTTAAAATTGTTGCATGACATAATATAATAGTAAAATTTGAGACTTTTACGTAGCTATATATTTTCTGAATCACTATTGAAATTAGGCTTTGATACATGTATTTTACATACAATAATGTGTAAAATATAAAATATTTACTTGCGATTCAGATCGTAGTCTTATTGTTGTTAATTAATATTGTTAACATTCGATAATAAATGACTATCGTTAATTTCGATTCAAATATATCTCAATTACTTTAAATTAGATAGATATATAATTAACAAATTAATTTCCATCATTAACATCGGAAAGTTGTTATATAACTTCCATTAATTCGTACCACTAAGAATAATTGTCGATTAATAATTATTTTAGTAGATGAAGAGCAACAATTAAGCTTGATTTCGGAGACACCTTCAATTATGAAACGAAGTCCTACTGTACAATCGTGTACTGCGTCCGTTGGTTCTCAATCCCCGGCAGTGCCACGAAAAATCAGCATTTGCGTGGACAAAGAAAAGAAAGAAGAAGACGATGGCCGTCATTTAACAGTACCAAAAGTCATTGCTGTTTCGTCGAGCTCTGAGACTCTTACGGGTAAAATAACTTTTACGAGAAAAAGTTACAATTTCGAGGAATGATAGAATAACTGTGAATTGACGATGGCCGTCATTTAACAGTACCAAAAGTCATTGCTGTTTCGTCGAGCTCTGAGACTCTTACGGGTAAAATAACTTTTACGAGAAAAAGTTACAATTTCGAGGAATGATAGAATAACTGTGAATTGCACTACGAAATTCATTTTCTTTTATTTTGGAACGTGAATATACTTTACTAACAATGAAGCTTTTATGAATATTGATATTATTATTGGTATTTTAAATATTTTCAAATATGTATTTTATATGCATTATTATTAAATATAATTTCAAATATTTTCATATATGTACCTAAATAATTTTATTATTAATCCATATTATTTCTAAATATTTTCCAATTTATTGTACTTTCATTANACTACGAAATTCATTTTCTTTTATTTTGGAACGTGAATATACTTTACTAACAATGAAGCTTTTATGAATATTGATATTATTATTGGTATTTTAAATATTTTCAAATATGTATTTTATATGCATTATTATTAAATATAATTTCAAATATTTTCATATATGTACCTAAATAATTTTATTATTAATCCATATTATTTCTAAATATTTTCCAATTTATTGTACTTTCATTAATATCTAATTATTAAAACGCGATGATTCATTGTATTATTTAAAAAAAAAAATTATCTATAGATTATTTGAGAAACTTTTTTCCTCGTCCATATTTTACGTGATATTAATTAAGAAATTAATTCATTTCAGATAATACGATAATGAGTGCACCTTCCTCACCAAGCAACCTTAGTTCCGTTACACTGGTTGGATCAACTGGTTCCGGATTAGATCGGAGTCCACAAGATGGTACTTATCGATCTGTTTCCAAAGAAACGGACACACCAGTGGCAACTGGTCTCCCAAAAGAAGGTAAGTTAAACGTGAGAATTTTGTTTACTTGCAAGAAAAAATTATTAGTTAATTATAGTTATTTATTCTGAATAAATATTATTATTATTTAATAATTTATCATTAGTTCCCAAGAATTTTACTAACTTTATTAATTCTTAATAATTATTATAAATAAAGAGATTTTTTTGGAAATGATATTTTCAATATAAAACAATAATGAAATAATATGTAGATAAAATGAAATCTTTTAAAATTTAAATACACATACGATTAATCACGAAAATATTGAAATACTTATCGTAAGAAAATGTTTATCTATATGTATTATACGTGTTATATAAAATATTTTGAAGTTTCATTAACTCTATAATGAGAAGCGATTGTTACGATTATATTGGTAAAATTTGAAAGCAATCTAAAAATGTACATAGAAGTTACAAAAAAAATTTATTGCAAATATATGCAGTAAAAAATAAAGAAATAAGTAATAATATAATCTTATGAATATACCTATAAATAAATGGTTCGTGGTTTTTCAAATTCTTTCGAAAAACTATAAACAAATCGATATAATTTTCTCTTTATCTTACACTTGATCAATATAATCATAACAATCTTAAATGAAATTTTTAAATATTTTATATAACATCTAAAATATATAATTGTATTTGTATATTAAATACATTAATATACAATACATATTAACTGCATATTAAGTAATGTGTAGTTATAATACAGATAGATTCATAAAAAGGTCCTAAAAGTGTTCGAATACTTTCTTGAAACAACAGTATGAAAATGCAACTTCAAAATTGTAGGATGTTACAGGAAGATTAAAATATCACAGTAATTATTTAGTATTTAAAAGAAATACACTGATTTAAATTATTATTTACAATATATTTAGATATAGATTAATTATTTACAAAAAATCTACTGATTTAATTGCCGGGGAGTAATTCTGAACAATTTTTCCCTATAACTGTCGCTCTCTTTTAGTTCTCCAAATATTCGCAAAAACATTATTATTATTACTATGTGAATCGAAAGATTACACGATTATGATTAATTTTGTAATTACAAATTATTATATTACAAATAAAGATTACACGTTACATATTACAAAGACTCAAGAAGAGACCAGCAAGTATAATGAACTTTAGCATATTTTTTATACATCTGGAATTACTTAAGTTTGATCTTAAGTTTTCTTTAATGTCAAAAATATATTCCTTATAACTGTGTATTTAGAACAGACCGATACTTTTCATGAAATTATTTTCCAAACTCTCAGACGGGCAATTTACTTACGAGCATCTCGAGTCTGAAGCATCGACAGAAACAGAGGAGAAAACGCCGACAGAAAGTCCTGTAACGCCAAAGGCGAAGTCCGCTGAAATAACCGAAAGTAAAACAAGCAAAGAAGAGAAAGAGAAACAACCAGCAAAAGAACCTGAAAGTGACAGTCCATCTGTGCAGACTCCTCAAAAATCAACGCAAAACCAACAGAATCAACAAAGATACCAACATAGAGCATCCATTGTCTCTGCTCCTGCGGCTACTGCAAGAAGTAGTTCGATCTCTACGATAACTGGAGTATGTCGAAAAATGGTTTCTTTAATATTTAGTTAATACTGACTTTCCATACGTTTTATTTCTATTATTTCATATTATTTTTATATATGTGTAACATAGCATATATAACATGTTGTTATAATTAAAATAACATAGAAATAGTACAGTTAATCATAGAAGTTTACATATATACATCAAATGATTTGAAACGGAGAAAGAAAGATTTTGAACATTTGCGTTTATTTATTGGATAAAATTAAACCAATTTTAAAATATTCTAAAATATAATATTTAAATCAACATGTAAATAAATCGAAAATCTATATACAAACAAAATTTATTCTGGTTATAATTAGTAAAAAAGTAATAATAAAAATATATATTGTATATTATATATTATATCACAATAATTAATAAAGAAATATTATATCACAATAATTAATAAAGAAATTCATATTTGAAATATACAAGTACATGGCACCTCGCTCAATAATCTTAGCAGTATTATTATTTTGTAAAATTGGAGAAATGAAATAATTCTATATACAACAAAGTACATATGTAACACTTGTACTTTCTAAAAATTACACATATAATTTAATAATAATAATTATAATTATATTATCTACTATAATATAATTATAATTATTATTATTATCTACAATAAGGACGAAACATCAAAAATAAAAAATGTTAAAATGTATGTAAACTTTTGAGATTGACTGTAATACATACAAAGCCAATGATAGTATATTATCTAAATACTATTTATTACATACTATATTATTTCCGAGATTACAAAGGATCTATCAGCAAGGTAGAATAAGTTACGTATGTGTGTGTGTGTATATATACATACACGAAAACATAATAAATGCTTTCTTCAATGAATTTTTAATATAATATCATAATATCATGATGATAATATCATTAATTAAGATATAAATAAGATATTATTATATTATTATAAATCTCCCTTTTGCAGAATTATTGGGCGAGCAGACGTTCGATTCAGGAAAACCAATTGTCTTTCCAACAAGGCAACTACCAGCACGAGCAGGTTTCCAGCAAAGCTGGAGTTGTGATTACCAGCTCTCGCCAGAGTCATCGAAGGTTCGTTCGAGTATTCCTGATGTGTTTAAATGTTTAATATCCACACGTTGTTGTACGTGTCGATCGATCCGAGATTTTTCATTTCCCGAAGATTACACAATATGTCTCCTACGGAATACGATTGAAGTATAATTATAATAATAATTTATCTACCATTCGTTCGAAGGAAACAGTAGCACATAACTTCCAAGGAAAAATGTACTAATTAACGAGCTGATCGATATAATAATATTAATGATAAATCTTCCTACCGAACGCGCGTATCTCGAGTAATTAATTAAGAATACTGATTTTGTACAGGCGTTTTGTATTTTAAAACAGAAAAAAAAAAAGAAAATTATCTCTATTTCGTTTCACGGTATCGCTAATGAATGTTTGATTGTAATAAAGGTATTTTTCACTTTCTTACGCATGAGTGCTTTGTCTCGGTATTCTTACGTGTTTTCTTCCGCCTATGAAAATCTTCCTTATATTTCTTATTTTTGTAGACAGAGATATTCATATTCTTCTATCCTCGTTTAATCAATACTATTCTCTATTATTTATAAAATGCTGCATATTCTTACGTGTTTTCTTCCGCCTATGAAAATCTTCCTTATATTTCTTATTTTTGTAGACAGAGATATTCATATTCTTCTATCCTCGTTTAATCAATACTATTCTCTATTATTTATAAAATGCTGCATATGTAACAATTGAAAAGTCTATCTTTATTATAAAGTATAGTATTTCCTTACAGTTAACGTCTAATACTTTCTAATAATATGCCTAGTACTTTCCATTTTCAATTCAATGTATTTCTTTCTTCTCTATTATGTAACAATTGAAAAGTCTATCTTTATTATAAAGTATAGTATTTCCTTACAGTTAACGTCTAATACTTTCTAATAATATGCCTAGTACTTTCCATTTTCAATTCAATGTATTTCTTTCTTCTCTATATACAGTGAAGAGCATAACTGAATGATTAATCACAAAATTTGTACAAAACTGTTTTCAATGGCAATTAATATTAAGATGTGCAAAAAAAATAAACGTAATAAAACATTTCGAATAATAAAAATCAATATATTTATATATCATATTCTTTTTTTTTTTATGGTTGCTTGTAACAAGAAATATTGATTAATTCATGATCTACTATAATATGTACTCTATGATCCTTTAGCTACAATCCTTTCTTTTTGATCTATTTCTGCATGTGTAATCATTCCCTGGTTAATTCTATCATAATCATCTTGTTTCTTGAAGAAACAATTAATTATTCTGTAAAATATCTTTATAGATGTATTGATTCATTCTACTATTTATTCCATATTATAGCTCAACATAGATATGTATAACAATCTGATCCATATCAAATTCAAAGGAACTGAATCAACGAATATTTCTCGTTACAGACAAATTAAAAATATTGAAAAAAATTGTTGCAACTAATATTAATTGTGCAAAATATTCTTATAGTGTATGTTTTTGTCTTATTTTTTTTTTACATGGAGGGAATGATTTACGGATGAAATCTATAGATTATTAGATTCAATGATGCTTTTCACTTTTGTACGTTATATTGTTCATCTTTTGAGAAACGAAATCATACGTCGAAAACGAAATCATACGTATCGAGATTTTAAGTTTAAGTTTGATGTAATTAGACAGTTTTATTTGCCAGTGATCAAACTCGAGCCTATACACTTTCTATGAAATACATATATGTTGCGATTTAATTAGAAAGTAATCGATGTGTAAAATGTATCTTCGTGATCTCGTACATTTCATATAATTCTTCTACTGAACATACTGTATTTTTATTCTTACTTCTTTTTCAACAACGTAATGTCAATCTCAATGGTAATGTAAATCGTTTGTATCTGACCGAGGTATTTATTTCGTATGTATTTATCTGCTATTTCGAATGTATAAACATCCCTTTAAGTACCTCATGAGATTAATTTTTCAATCCAGAATAATATGTTAATTGTTTTAATGCAGTTTTATTTCATATGATATTTTGTATCATTTATAGCGTTGGACCTATATCTATCTGGTAAGTGTCATTATTTCTGCTTCTGAAACACTGCTATTTTCTACGTGGTGCATGACGAAACTCTTTCTCACCGGCTCACCTATATACTCTCGTCGTCGTCGTTTAATTGCTTGCATTCACATGAAAGCACTTTGCAAAATTTGTATTACATCCCTGCCAAATGTTTATCAAAAAACAGAATTCGTCGTGTATAAAGAGTACAATGTCAATTTTTATGTCAATTCGATGTAAAATTTGAAACTTCAATAATTTGTATAGTATGAATTGTAAGATAATATGAAATCCTATTTCAGAGAGTTATAACCTTTTTTTACAATGTTTTTCATAAACTCTCTGTTCTCAGTGATGAACAAAATTTTGAACGAATCTAACATTTTAAAGGTAAAGGGTGCAGAGTATTCAAGTTTACATGGTACAATCAAGAAGGATTCTATGTGCAAAAGAGAATTTTCTCATTTGAATTTTTGTTTTTTTTTCAAAAACTCGAATTCGACGATTTGTCAATTTTATGTGTATATTAGCCAATCAAGTACTGGAGCGAATAATCGACAAGAAAATATTTTACACAGGATTCGTTTTTTTAAAAAATATAAACTTGTGTTTTATTAATATTAATTGGCTTGGTACTAAATTTATTTATAAATATTTTAATTTAGTTTTTTACAGAATAATCTTCTATTTATTTTCTGATCTTGTACATAATAAGTACATAATTATGTTATTATATAAGCATTATGTTATTTTTATATAATTTAGAATTAGCCTGATCCGATTATAATTAAGATGTATTCAAAATTAACTTTCTGGAAACATTATATATTAATCATTATAAACAGTCTATGTAGAATTTATTAAGTGACATATTTGTGCATTTTTCACTGGTATTTTATTTCAATGAAAGATAAAAATACAAATGAAACTAAAAGATATAATAAGTATAGAAAGTATAAAACAAGATAGTACCAGTATAACATTTTAACACTTTAACATTTTGTTTTTACGTTTTTAATAAGATATATGATAAAGAAATAGAATTATAAAACTACAGAGAATAAAACAACAGACACAAAACAAGTATACGTCTTGAATATATAACGACTTCCAAATATGACAAATATTTACCGAAAAATATTTTGAATATAAATATGAAAATAATTTTTATACAAAATTTCATTTTACCTTTTCGTCCCTCTGTTCTTGCACATAGAATCATTTTCTCCTCAGTTGTATGGTTGAAACTGACAATAAAACAGTCTGTATAATAATCACCTCATATTTTCTTAAATCCTCTTATAATTTCACTTTTTTTTTTTGTTTTCGAAGAAAATAATATAAATCTAAAGCTGTATCGATATGTTGTAATATACAAAGTAATCTTTTAAACATTTTTTTTTTACTGTACTACCTATTTCTATTTTTTCATGAATTACCTAGCATCATGGCGAGCTGAACGAAATAGAAATAGTTTAAACTTCTTGTGTTTATTGACGTTCGGGATAATAGTGTTCACCACAATTATAATTAGTATAGTAACTGGACACAGCTATTGCATCGTTCGTATTTTTTAATAGATTAGATAGCAAGGCGCACACTAGTGGAAAATTGGATTTTTAGATTAGAAGAATCATTCGCAATACGCTGATTTACTTTATATCGTATGTTGTTTTACGTAATTATCCATATTTCTAACGATGTAATGGAAAAGAATTTGTCAATTTTAAAAAAATTTGTTAAACTTATCTGTTTGAAATATACGACGTATAATGTAAATAAATTTGTAGAATAAAATAAATTTGTAGAGTAATTCACTTTCACAGTAAATTCAAGTTTAATTTGAGCTTTTTTTAGTAAAATTATATAAATTTTCTTTCATCGTATTACATAAGATTTATGGTTGCAAATACTGTGAAAAATCAAATAGAACATTAGCTGTAGATTTTCAACAGTAAAGCTATCACGTGAATTATTTCTCCGATTTAATATTTGTACAACATAAATGCAAAATGAACTTGTCACATCGTTTACGTGTAATCGATTATTTATTACGAGTATCGAAGATCTTTAATAAAAAATTATTGATATATAGTAGCTCATAATTGTATGTATTATATAAAACATTTTGAAATTTCATTCACACTGTATCAACACAGTGTCATGATTATATTAGTAAAATTTGAAATTAATCTGAAAATATGTATAATTAGTCATAGACTACGTTCATTCGTTAGATATTAAAAAAACTCGAAAAATGAAATTAATTAATTTCTTAATTAAAATGACACCATTTTTAAAATATTGATCGTTTCTAAATACGATATTACGAAAATTTGTACACATACTTCGATCGATGGAATCATTTAGAATTTACACAACAAATGACGGTTTAGAATTTCTTGTCGGCATAAAGAAATTTATTGATTTATTTTTAGATAGATATTTTCTAACAAGGACAACAACTGGCACGTTTTTTGATGCTGACAAGTTCTGACATTTATAACGCATTCTGCTGCGGTATTGTCTCGCGAATGTTTTATTGTCAACAAAATTGACATTTTTGTCAATTGATCGCTGATCTGCTGGCCTGTTTTGATCGATGTCCTGAAAAAACAGTTGGCACCGATTCTGGGATCGACGTTTCTAACATCATCTGCGAGGGCAATCGACCATATTTTGAAATGATTGACTAGCTAACTTCAAAACAGGTTCGCAGGCAGCGAGAATCCACATGAAAGTGTTCACATTCTCGCGATCTGTAGCCAAGATTCATTATTCACAATTTAGGAATCAAGATGTGATACACATTACCATCGCCTTAATACATATATATATATACTAAAAACTAAAGAAGAAACTTTCTTCGATTATTAGAGTAATTTTTATTAATTTTTTTTCTTTGATTATTAGAGTATACGAATTTTTACGTGAATTTGAGAATTTTTGGCAATTTTAAAAAATAGAACCATGATAAAGAATTGTTTTACGTACCAAATATTGGTAAAAAAAATTTTACGATCAAAACACAAATATTCTACAGTATTTAAAACCATTGTACTTTGAAGTCTAAAATACTATTATTTATTTTTAAAAAACACATGGGAAAATGGAACAATTTACTGTTCAAATATTTCAAACTCGCATTTTTAGATATCGTAATATATTTTTTCATATGCATTCTCTGTAATTTTACATTTTAAAGTTTCCTATAAAAGTTTTGCATAAAAATACAGTCTGGCTGATTATAACAACAACAACAACAGTATCCTTTCATTACATAATTAATTGCATATGCAGTTATTTATGTAAATTTTTCGTATTATTTATTTATGTAAATAAATATAAAATATACAAAAATATCGTAATTTTTTCAGATGTTATATAATTTTGATTAATAATTAAATTAATGTAAAATCTATAAAATATTTGAAATATTTGTTTTTTTTTAATACTTGAAATTTGATAAACATTCTTCTATTACGTTGTCGCAAATAGCTGAACAATTATGTGAAATATTGCGTAAAGCATTCTACTATAACATTAATATTAATAATGAAATATTAATAATGAATAAAAATTGATCAAATACCTGTAATTAAAAATATAGTACTATTTTTATTTATAGAATCCAAAATACAAGATTACTTTATACATAACAATTTAATGATACCAAAAAATATATTAATATTGCAAAATAGAATTTGTTTGAAAATATCTCCAAATCAGCGTATTTCGAATGATCAGTAGAGAAAATATAATTTAGAAATAATTCTATTTTTGTGATGTGTTAAGTAGTTTGTAGATAATAAAGGAAGGAATGTTTTTTTTTTTTTTAAATTAGGTAGTTCACTTAGATGTTCACTACTGTCTAGTATGTTAAACATTATGAAAAGAATAAAAGATACAAAGATTAAAAATAAGGATTAAAAATATTTTATATAAGATATAAAAATAAAATAAGGATAAAAGATATTCTTCTCACTTCAATCATTTATTGATTACTAAATTGTTGTAAAAATCATATTTCATGAATTTGAAAAATTTACTTTAATTATCACGTTATTGTAAAAATCAAAGAAAATTAACTGTGCTCGAGAAATGAATTGAAATAAATTATTTAATATCGACGAAATTAATATGTTTAAATCATATTTCATGAATTTGAAAAATTTACTTTAATTATCACGTTATTGTAAAAATCAAAGAAAATTAACTGTGCTCGAGAAATGAATTGAAATAAATTATTTAATATCGACGAAATTAATATGTTCCACTAAAAATTTTAAACGAGAATACACACGTCCTCCTTTTAAAACGAAGATCTTCAATTCGAATCGCGACATATAATTCTGAAATTATATGGACATATAATCAAAAATATAATGGAGAAACAAAATTTCACTAAAAATTTTAAACGAGAATACACACGTCCTCCTTTTAAAACGAAGATCTTCAATTCGAATCGCGACATATAATTCTGAAATTATATGGACATATAATCAAAAATATAATGGAGAAACAAAATTTCATACATTTGAATAAACAATATCATGATGAATAATAATTAATAAGTTACTAACTGTTAAGTGCCGTTTGTGAGTGTTCAATTCGCGAAGCGATTACGATGTATTTAACCGATATGTATCTACGATTTCTTGTAGAATCGCGCAGATTAAAGAACAGTTCAGGATTTCGTTTCACATGAAGAAATTCACTGGTTTNCGATGTATTTAACCGATATGTATCTACGATTTCTTGTAGAATCGCGCAGATTAAAGAACAGTTCAGGATTTCGTTTCACATGAAGAAATTCACTGGTTTTTTTTAGACGACTCGCCCGTTTTTTATGCTGATAACATGTTCTGATATTTCTCGCTCCATTAATTAGGAGCACTTGCCAATAACTTTGGTCGCTGACTCGCGTGCTTATTTTATTTAATATCCTCCAAAGAATGATCAGTCGGTCCTTCGATCAATTGATTCCAATCTCACGGGTTATGTTAGGACAATCAACTGCCACCACATTTGAAATGAATGAACTAGCGCCTAGTCAATTTGTACATGCAAAACACGATTTGGTATTTGAGAATCAAAATCTAAGATACAGTCCATTATTCGGAGGATCTCGAGACCTGCAAGGGAATTGAAACTCATTATTCATGGGATTTGGGATAATACAATACTAAATATCGATTCACTGTCACAGACGTTTCAACACTAACTAACTAAATTTTATGATTATTTATTTGAATGATATGAGAAATAATGTATTAATTTATACATGCTGCATACATATTTTAATATATATATATATATAGTCTATATATTTGGTGTGCATATGTATTGCGTTCGAGAAATATACATCGTCAAAAAATTAATTTTTCTGAAATATTAAATAATAATTAATAATAGTATTATGAAATATAAACTGATAATTAATAATAGTTATAAATCAGTATTACGATAAATTAATAATAAATATTATAATAATTTAATATTCTAAATTATTGTAATATTATAATATCATAAATTACTAAAATTATTAAAATTTATTATCGTTTTTCATTTACTTATTATGATACTATTGTATATATTATTACATAATTATAATATCTCTCATAATACTATAATAATATTATAAGAGTATAAATTATTAAACTTGTTAACATTTATTATCATAATTTTATTTATTGATCATGATTGTACCTATCATTGTATTGATTGTATCATGATTGCATTGATAATGACATTATTATATAATTGTATTATTCATAATAATTAATACTTTATAAAATGCTTCATAAAATATTCATAAAATGTTAAATATTGAACCAAATAAAATACGAATGAAATGTCCCGAAACTTTTAGCCGAGGTTATATACTACATAATTGTGTATAATAACAAAACTCTTCATACTGTTCAAAAGAATAATCATATAAATGATAACCATGTATAACAATCATACAAATGAGATTGTATGAAAACGAATTAAATGGAGGAAGGATTAACGTTTCGTTGTGTATATCTAGGAGCAGTACATCGACAGCTGCAACCGCATTTGCAATTGCAACATCTGCATCAAGCAATCCGCCAGACATTGATAAGGATAATCGCAGCGGTTCTTATTATGACAAAAATCGGAAAGAGTCGGTTATGTCGACCGCAACTATGATGCGAGTGTTGAAAGTGTTGAGGCACTGGATCTCGAAACACCCGCAGGATTTCGAATCCGATCAGAGATTAAAACATCTGACGATTAAGTTCCTCGAGGATATTATTCGCTCGCCGAATCTTCTGCCGGCTGAGCACAAAGCTGCAAACCAACTACTTCGATTGATCGCGAAGGAAGTGCCGGACAGCAACAAAGTGGAGCTAGAGAAACTGTTGACTCCTCCAACCGTACGTATACACAGAAATATCGAACAAATAACACGTAATACAATTAGTAATTTTTACCTTTCCCATATAATATATAAGTATAATCTATAATTTTGTCCGATAATATTAGTTATATTGATTTTATTAATTATTATTATTTATATTATTTTCAAAATAATTTCATCACTCTGAGAAAGGTTGTATTACATATTTCCAGTTGAAAATTAAACAAAGTATTGATACGTTCTCGTCAATTGAAGTCGCAGAACAAATGACATATTTGGATCACAAGATTTTTCTGGCTCTGTCAAGCAAGTAAGTTGAGCAAAAATCAATATCAATTCACTATGAAATCGACTGTGAAACGAAAAATTGTTAGAGCCTGTGTGAATCGTAAAGATTGCAGATGTGTTTTTAGAAAAATAAGATAGATTATTATAGATTATCTCTATTTCTTTAATTCAGCAATATATATAATTTAATATAATGTAATTTATTTGAAAATATTTTTTTAAATAAATTTAATAAATAAAGAGAATTCGTTTCACTGGTATTCAATAATATACACAAGTGCTGATGTTTAATTATTTAATCTGCTCGCGTTTCTGCGTAGAGAATTTCTCGGACAGGCATGGATAAAACCTGACAAGGCTACACGAGCACCCAACATTTGTCTGCTAACAAAACGATTCAATGAAATGTCACAATTGGTTGCTTCTGAAATTGTCAGACGTAAGAGTGTGTCGGCGAGAACTGCAATGATCGAGAGATGGGTCGCGATTGCAGACTACAACAGAACTTTGCACAATTTCAACGGTGTATTACAGATTTGTGCAGCCTTCTCAAACAGCTGTGTTTTCAGATTGAAGAAGACTTGGGACAAGGTTCCAAAAGCGGTAAATAAAAATGATATGACCATTCTTAGAATAGTATTAACCTTGAAGAATCGTGCTGCGTCAATTTAATTTAGTTATGTTTCGTTTATTCATATCCTTTGGGGAAAAAGTTGAAAATATTAACTATTATGTACAGAAAAATGGTATAAATGATGAAATAATTAAAAAAAAATATGGAATGTACAGTCGATCATGGAATTTTTGAGGGGTCGTCAGAGAAGAGTCAATGGGAAATAAATAAATATAATAATGAGCTATTTCGTTTATTTCATTCATAGACGATTCAAATGATGGAGAAACTGCAGAACATTGTATCATCGGATGGACGGTTTAAAAATCTAAGGGAAGCTTTACGTCGATGCGATCCACCTTGTATTCCTTATATAGGAATGTATCTGTCCGACCTTTCTTTCATAGAAGAGGGTACCCCAACTGTGACTGAAGACGGCCTCTTAAACTTTTCCAAAATGAGAATGGTAAATAATTTCTTTGTAATAATATTATATTAAGACTAAAGATATTCACTTACTTTGCTATCGTAAGAATTATTTAGTACAAAAAAGCATGTAAAATATTACGATTCAATGAATTAGAAACGAATGTATTTATAATTGAAGCCAATCCCTTAATACTGAAATTATCGACGATTAAAGTATAAAATTTATATCAGAAAGATTCAATGCGAAAAATTTATAATACTATAAAGAGTACAAGCTGTTTATTGAAAATTATTTTTGATTCTAAAAAAATGCACCATTGTAAATGAAGTTTCTACAAAAAATTATAAATTGATCATTTTAACCACTCTCACAATTCCAATTTTTTTTGAAAGTGTGACTTAATTTTATATCTTAATTTTTTATGTCAAAATTATTCACTAGTTTATTTCGATAATTAATTGCTGTCTCTGCAATAGAGTTTGTTATTAAACAAATGAAACATTCCTCTAAATCTATAAAGATATAGATATATATGTAATTCTTCAATATGAACCTACAGATTTTCAAAAATTTCAATATCATAAATATGGTAACAATTCGAAGTAGGAAAACTTATTTTTATTACTTATTTTACTAATGTAGGTTTAAAATGTTTTAAAAATCAATTTTAAATATTTATAATTACGTAATTGAAATACTGAAAAAATTGCTAGATAATGTATTTTCATTTGTAAATTAATATGAACTTTTTATTGCACGTGTTCCGCTCTTTCATAACGAAATGAAATTTAAACGTAAGAAAAAGAAGTTTGATATTATTCACAAAAATAATAATCAGGGATTATCGTATGTTAAAAAAGTATTTATCATTATAGGAGCCTACCATTGATTTGTGTTGTCATATCTATAATACTTACGTTGGCACTATTTTAAATAACTTCTCGAAAAATTGGAATTTTTCATTCAATAATTAGATTATATATTTTTATACTTTAATTAAATCGCAATATTGAACAGAATACAAAAAAAATTGCTTTTTATAACATTTCGTACGTAAAACAATTTCCTACCAAGATTATATTTTCTATATTTATAATATGAAAATATTAAATAAATATTATTATAATTATAAATAAATGTGAATAATAATATTAAATATTATTATATTTATTTAATATGAATTCGTGAAAAATTTTGAGTTTTATTTCTGGCAGTTCAGGATAGCCTAAACCTAATTAAATTTAATGTTTTACTCGTTGAAATTTCAAATTCTTCCATTTATTTTTAGATTGCCCACGTGATTCAAGAAATATATCAATTACAACAGGGATCATACTATATCGAACCGATGATGAAAGTTATGAATTACCTATTGGATCCTTCGTTGCAGATCGACGACGATACTCTATATCGCATGTCCTTGGAGATCGAACCAAGATCATCCAAGCTAAGTAGTTCAAGTTTACTTCATCTGACACCCTCCGTCGCCCATAAGTCCAAGAAATGAATTCAAGTATTCACGTCCTTTAATTATCGATACGCAATTTATACTTATCTTATCCTTCAATTATTCCTATCTCTACCACACTCACTTGATTCTACATCTGGCGTGTTTACCTATATATATTAATAGTCCCAATGTGGCCATAGTCACTGACATTCATGCATCGCACAAGAACTGGCCTAGGTGAAGGAACTGGCAAACCAATAAGAGTCGTGAGAAAAGTTGTCCAGGCCTATAGTATACTGTAACGCGTGTTAAAATTTCCAGAAATTGTAAAAATAGGGAAACTTATTTCCAATCGATTCCAGAAATTTATTTCTCCAGATTTTGAAATTGTAAAATCAATTAGAATATCGCTCTTAGAAGTGTTAACTGTTCGCCTTTGCGATCTTGTTTCCAATTTTCTTGAAGACATTGATCAACCATGAATCTTCAACGTGAGAAATTTAAATTTAAATTTCAGATTCAAATTCTATAGAATTTTTCTCTTAAATTGAAATCATTATTCGTACTATGGACGTATGTTGATATTAGAAGACAAATTTATTTTAAAAGGAAAAAGAAAGTAAGGGTTAAATTTATATATTAATTCTGATATTGTTGCCATACATTATTTCCTAAAATTCCATTTATCCCACTTTATTAAGTATATTTATTAAGATTTATTAAATATAATCTTGTCTATGTAACAAACTGAGAAACATGACGAAATGTGGTACATAGATGATGTCACACATTTTGGCGCATTCGCCACAGATGTTTCACATGAAGGAAGATCAATGGAACATTATAGCGAACAACTTTTTGACCTAATGGTCTTTCTCTATTGATAATTGCAGTTTATTCAAAAATTGTACATTTACATTGTATAGATATATCTGTGATGGAACAATACTATTTATGAACAATAGTTATTGTACATATCAATGACAATGAGAAATTGTCAATAATTTAAAACATAATTTTGTAAAAAAAGATCATATAACAATCAAAATAGGAGCTTCACGTTTTAAAAATAAGACTAAATGAATTGTTATATGAACTTGTTTTCGTTCATAAATATTGTTAAAAGACTGTAAATAAATGTTGAAAGTAAATGAACTATAATCTGCGTAATTTATTTGAACCATGCATGAGAACGTTGATATTTTCGTCAATTACAAATACGTTAGTAAGATAAAATTATTTATTCCGTAATTTAAAAATTATATGAGAATAAACATGTATGTATTCGTCTACGATGAATCTGAATATAAAATATTACAATAAAGTACACTTTCACTAGAAATTTTTCTTCTTTTCTGATATTTCGTTCAATATTGCAACGATTATTTTAACTTTTCGAGTACTTAGAATATGTGTGTGTGTGTGTGTGTGTGTACTTTTTTTTTTCTTTTTGATATATTTGTTCAGTAAATTAGATCACTAATAAATTGTTTTAAGTACAGCAGATAGTGTGAATTAAACATCTCAAGGATTAAATCAACTATGAATTTCTAAAATTGGTATATTAACTTTATGGTCATGTGACAAAATTTGGGAATTTTATTTTATCTGTTCATTGCTTCATCATTGTATTTCATCAATACATCATTCAATTACTTATAATAATTATTATTAATACTCAGATCTTGAATTGGATCGATGCTGCATATAAATTAGAGCAAATGAAATGTTATTTTTCCAAAGTTTGAATTTACCAATTATATCAACAGTCAATTATCAACCATATAAAAAAAGTAAAACTTTTTATAAATCTGTTTAAAAAATATTTAAAAAATACTACGCATTCGCTATTTCAAAATTTATTAAACGAACAATATATTTATACATCAATTAAAAAATAAGTAAATAACTATAATGTATGTAGAAAGTATTTGTACTTATGATGAAAAAATTGTTGAGTTTGAAAGGATTTGTGCAAAGAGGAGACTTCAATCTTGATAGCTTTAGTTACGAAAAAAATTTTTTCTATATCCATAAAAATATTTGAACGTGCAAAGTTTTCGAGGAAGAAGTATCTTTTCCTCAAACGTGTCATCTTTAAAATTCTATCAATACATCTTCAAAAAACTCAATACTGTGAAAGTAGAAGTTACCCTTTCAAAAATAAGTCCAAATGAATTGTTCTACAATCTTTTTTCATGAAGTCATATTTTTTTTAGTATAAAAAATTAAATTACCAAACATTTTTCATCGATTATACTAAAAAAAAAAGGAAATCAATATTTGTACCAATATGTTTGGAAAATGATAATTTATATGCATCAATTTAATAAATATATTTAACCAATAATCTTTCTCTAAGGTTAAAACTAAAAACGATCGAATTTGTGTACTTAGATATTTTTCTCCTCGAAAATTGTAAAAATGTAAAAATATTGATTGAAAAATTATAACAAGTAAAATGATTGAAGTTGATCAAGCAGTGAATGTATCGAAGACATGATGTTCGAAATCTGCTACAGTATTGTCAAATTTCACTTTCAAATTCTTTAGAAAAGAATTTTTTTCTTGTTTCTTGCGAACAAGAAAAAAATTCCATAAAATGTACCATTTGATTCAAAAAATTTCGTTTCAAAAATTCTTTTTAACACAATGAACCATATGAACCAAAACGTCCAAGGCTAAACCTGGCTTAAAAATATTGAAATCTCTCGAAATCCATCCTATTTTTCTAATTTATCTCCAACAAATTATCTTTTTCGATACAACTTAAACGAACCATTCAATAAAATTACAACACTTCTCTACAACCAGAAATGGCAAGAAATAAGGCAAGCCAAATAAATCGATTTAATATATATTATGCTGACCAAATCTCTCCAACCCAATCATTTCTCGCTGCCTATATGTCGCAAAAGAAAACTATCTTAGAGTTCTTCTTATGAAATAAATTATTTCGAAGACGAGAATCATCTAATAACATCTATAGCAAAGATCGGAACTACTTCAAGAATGGCATTGTAGCATTAAAGCGAAGTATATTTAAATTAAATAAATATCTTTTAGAAGAAAATCTGAGAATTTCACAGTTAATTTCATCGATTTAAAACTCTAACAGTCTATATCCACTAATCTAATACAAGCAATTTTATCATCAAAGCATACTTTTGACTTTACACTTCGCTAATATCTTCTTGCATTTAATATTAAATATATATTTGTATTTAAAATTACATTATAATTAAAACTGAAAAGAAGATAGTATTGTGAAAGAATTGTAATTTTGACTGAAAGAATTGTAATTTTGTAAATCGGAGGATATTCGACTTCTTCATCATCTTTACCATATATAAAGTTTGAAGTTTTATAAAAATTCTTGAAAATTGACATTTTAATTAAATATACTCTAATTTTACTCAGAATATAATTAATATGAGTAATATAATATTTGCATTATCAAAAAAACCATGTGCAGGAAGATCCCATTCTGAGCTAACACATATAATGAAAATAGTATATATAAATAAAATATTACTACTCACAGGTATATTTGTATTTATATTTGTGATTTATAATGAGCTTCTATCTATTTGATACAAAGTCATTTTGACCTTTTAGTAATGTTAATGATGACTGCCTTTTAATATTTCGAAATATGTATTTTTTATTACAGTACTTAATAATTTAATAATTTTTAGGTTTTTGTTGTAAATTTACAGCATACATACTGTAATTTCTATATTTTTGCAGCCTAGAATTACATTAATTGTTCTACACTGTTAATTTG